>JAGDQP010010644.1:0-53003 GCA_022664845.1 Lepisma saccharinum
TGACATTTATGATTTACACAACAGTGGCATATATGCTTAAAACAAGTGAACATTGATCGAATTCCAACAGGAGACTGTCGCCAGGCGCTACCATATAATAGCATCTACAAAATCAGCACTGCAATCTATATTTGTGGCTTAGTAATGTCAGAAGTGGAGAAACAAAATCGCAAACGTTAAACACTAAGCAGGGGTGTAGCTGCACCCCAAGAACAACATTATATATTTCTCGTCTACTTCTTTGCTGCAATGATCTGATTTTTTTTTTCAAATAAACAATACAACATCAGAAACAATGTCCTGAATGTATAAATTTCTGCACCAAAAATACAGGAATAGTACATAAAAAACTGAAGTTCGGGTGCACGTGCTAGACCCCCCCTTAGGGCTACGAGGGTTAAAATATCACTACTGGTGTGATGGTACTCAAAGAAATTCGAGGGATAACTTTAACCATACTGCCAGACCATGATTTATTTCGACTCAGATTTATAACCTTGTCACACATACATACGACTCGAAAGAAATATTTATTACAAAACGTATTCAATGAAAGTCAGGATATGACTTTTCATCATGACCGTGTAAAACGCAACAACAAGTGAATAGCAAACGATACAAATAGATCCGTCAATAGAACTAATTTTCATTTCTTACTTTAAGGTTACCGTACGGTTACTACATGTTATGAAAGTATTAATATCGATTTCGTTTTGTGTCTACACTTCCACAACAACATTTTTTATTATATAATATTAATTTTGTTGCTTTGTTCATTTCTAAAACCGGTTTCCAGTTTGCAAGCATCAAGCAGCGCTTTCATAGTCAACATTCTGTTTTGTTTTGCGTATTACGTTAACATTTCTAAGGAAGAGTTTCTGGAACTATTATTTTGTTTTGTTTACTTGTCTGAATCAATGCAAATGACTAAGAATAGTTCTGTATACTCATCAAGGTAATTATGGTCATGATATAATATTTAAATCTATAATTCAGTACTTCAACGCCATTGTTAGCTTTTGTGTAAATTGGAATTTTATGTTGGCATTCATGAAAATATTTTCTGAATGGCGTTATAGAATTTGTATTTACCTTTTCTCATTTTCATTGTTTATATCGATAGTAAATCATGAGCTATTGACTTGCACTTTCAAAATCAACAACCATATCTGCAGTCGCAGAGAGTTTTACAAAACAGAAAGAAGTTTTCGTGTGCACTTAGAGAATTAGGAACTGTGTATACATTAATAGATGCATCTTACAATATTTCTGTCTACGTTCGTGTGTACTAGTCACAAACCTTGTGTCATTATAGATGTTCATTTGTTTAATAACTGTACATCAACGAATCAACACGGTCACTGTTTATTCGTCTTTATTGATTTCAAATTTCATTTAAAACAATGGTTGTTCCAATATTTTACTTACAATAGAGCGTACATTATACCCCTAACTAATTACAATCTCTTAATACGTTTTCAAAATTTTGCAACACGTTCTTTCAGTCCGTATGGCTCTCAGTAAACGTTTCATAAATTTCGTTGCGTACGCTCCAATATGATAATAGTCTACTACAACCTGATCCAAGGTTTAGAGAGGGAAATTAATTTAATTTAGTCGTGACACATTAAATCTGTAATTAGCTTTTGAAACCGTGTCTGATATTCTATCGTCCATCGTTTGATGTTAGTTATAATACATTTTGAAATGTAACTTCAATTTTAGAACAATATAGTCATTTTGCCGTATTCGCGTTTCACTTATGACTCCTATGCAGCGTGATGTGTCCTGGATTATTTACATTGTGAAAAAATGAAATAGCAGTACCGCAACTTGTTACTGCCTCCAAAATGAATTTATGCCTCATTTGGGTTACATTTCAATGTCTCGATCTCTCTCCCACTTTTTTAAATGTTCGAATAAAAACAATATTTTAGTATTATACTTTCAAAGTCCATGGATACTACAGATGCTCACTACAAACCTTCTTGTGCATTCAATGACACACTTTCGAACTGCTTGGTTTTCAAAACCTTAATTTTTGATGCTGCCTTGGGATCTCCATAGCTTCGTCTGGGTTTGAAATACTGTTTCTGTTTTTACTTATGTCGATTTATTAGTCTTCATGAGTGTTAGGGACATAGAGGATGTCATGTATGAGCCTTATTGACATGTTTTTACAGACAACTTTCTAACAATCACGTTATGTATGTCACTAGGCTTTTTCTGGTCTCACGGCATAAGATTCTGGGGCAATATAATACTAGTATGTTTGATAATTATTTTGTTTGAACTGCGTACAGTAAGTATGCCTTTGATTTAACTACGCGTTTTGTTGGATCAAATACCAACGAAAAATAGAAGTCCTTCCTTTATTACTATTGGTTCCAACATTATCGCTTCCCTTTTGCAACGATTTTGGTAGAACACTAACTATATCTACTTCTATGTCATAATGTAAATTAGTCAAATGAATAATTTTTAAATGTTGATATAGGATGCTTTAGTGAATAAGATAAGCATAGTTATAAATAAGTAATAAGTGAACCTAAATTTTGATTTAAGGAATCGATGAGCCGAAAGTTCTACTCGTCACTATGTATTTATATCGAGAGCTCTCTACGCATTTGCTAATGACATATTTCCCCAGTGGACTGTTGGTGATTGTTTCTTGGAGTAGCTTCATCGTAAGTCCAGAATCAGTGCCCGGGAGAATTGCACTGATTACGACTACCCTTCTGATGCTTGTCACTATGTTCAATTCTCTCAGGTAAGTATATTACCTAGTAATTACACTACTCGACATACATTTTCTTCCTGAAATGACGGAAGGTGGCTTTTATAGATTCAAAGGTGCTGATCACAAATATATAAGCAAAATTCATCCGCCACTCACTATCTTTGTGAGACACACTCATAGCCTATTAGGAACAGAAACATTTTCGATGCTTATGTAGCAATTTGAGCAAACACTGTATTCGATTTAACTATCACTAAACAGTAAGTTGGGTTCTTGTTGGAATAGTATTATACTAAAAATTAAAATGGTATGGAGAGTAAATCTATAAGTGCAAGGCAAATTATAAAAGGAATATCTTTTATGAAGGATTTTGTGTGTTGAATGTGAAAATTGGAAAATAAATATACAGTGAAATTTAACATTACACTTACTGCGCTAGCAAAGCGCTAATACACGCTAGCTTTCTAGCATTGATATTTTGGTAGGTCTCTAAAACAGCACTAGCGACTTCATCATCTGCTGAATTTGATGAATGATGGACACAAGTTTATATCGAGTTGTCAATAGATAATATTCGCAGTTAAAGCATGACATATTTAATTTAAAACATGTAAAGGCGTGAGAAATATGATTGCGTAATTTCATATTGTCTTTCATGACAGTTTCCTGCTCAGATATTCAAATATATTTTTATATATTGATAATACAGCTGTACCTTGTGGGTAGATGCACTATTTATCTTTTTTTTTCAAATACAACCTCTGTGTACCGTTTTGTACGTCTGAGTATGCTCTTCCTGGAGAACGTCACAAATATGTATTAGTTTCTTTCGTAGAAATATTGGCAATTGATAACACAACAGAACGTAGCAAACATATGAAAGATCGTACTCAAATCAACAACTCTATTAACTGATCTCAAATTGTACGAAAAGAATCACAGAGTCATTTATATCGGAGGTAAAGATATTTCATATTTTTACAACTGCGACTATAGATAGTAGATGTATTAAACGCTGTCTATATAACGTGACATATGATATTTTTGTTGCAACAAAAAGTCGTTTTGAATACATTTGTCACACTGAAAATAGAAACGAAAAAATCATTTGCAGTTCTTTTCAGGGAAACTTCCCTGGATAGAAGAACAGCATTTACGACCTTCATAACTATGCTGCAGTCTATGTTCGAGGACATTCCGTAGCTATTAAAACTGTACCCACAATTCAACGCTTTTTGTAATCACTGTAGTGTGGTCACCTTGGCGCACCTTCATAATTTCTTCTGTATAGCAAACGACAGCAACACTCTTTGGGAATGTAAACACAAAATAATATATCTTAATAGGTGTGTCGTTTGCATTGACAGTTGGGAACTGCATCTGAAGCTGAGTCAACGCCAGTGCTTGACACTCTACAGCAGTGTAATCTGGTATATCAGAGAAAAAGAATTAACCAAAACAATTTCCACCTTTGTAGAAATAAAGAAACGTTCCTTCACATTAGAAAGTAGTTTTGTATCTCATCACTCGGACTTGATAACTTCACGTAATTTGGCATTTGGAATTCACCAAACGTATCGTATTAAAAAGGATTTAAAGTGTAGTAGCATAATAGTAGCATAAGCAGTAGCATAATCGTGCAATAATCGAAAAAAATACAGTAAAACCCCGAAATAATGGACCGATTTTAACGAGAAACTTCAGTCATACTAGTACGATTCGCCAAAATAAAGTAAGTATTCCTTAAGTTCTTTCGGTTTTATACAAGCTGTACTGAAAAATACTCCTTTAATTTACACTGGCGATCATTTTAAAACAATAGGATTTCAAATGATATTTTAAGTCGTGATCGGTTCAAATATACATAGAACAATGCACTCCAAATCTCTGTAAGCAGAAAGTACGGCAATATTGCTATCGTTTGGGTATTTAGTTATCCAGAGGCGTGATTATTGTGTAATTAACTGTATGTTATGTATTTAAACAGCTTGTAAGCAAAATATAGTCTAATATCTTGCTTCTGAAGTGTCTGCAATTTGTAATCAAAGAGTCGACATGTCTTCTAAGTCCAATTTGACTACACGAATGAGATGCTATTTCGCAAGCGTGTAAAAATGTAGGCTAATTACTGTACTAAAAGTGTACTTTATGTGTACAAAGCCATTTTCACTTGAAATGTCAGATTTATTGCTTCAGATGACATGCAAAAATACTATATGAGAGAATTTTTGACGATGTTTTAAAAACGAATTTACCTTAATATTGATTATAGTTGGTTTGAATATGATACGAGACGCATTTGGACCGTAATTGAAAATCAAATTTAGCTTAATATTGGGTGTTTGTTGGTTGAGACGGTTTAGTAAACGTAGAAAATGTGTATGAGATATCTTCGGGTCTCAAGTTCAAGTAGAAGTTACCATATTGGCGACGGTTTTGAGATAGTTAGTACTTGATATGTGTATAAGATATTCATTTTGTGTTTTTAGTAAAAAAAGAAGACCTATTTGAAATAGGAAAATAACGAATTAAACATTCGAGGCACAACATGCCACTTCTGAGGCTGTAGTTAGCATGTAATTCAAGTAGAAATCTTTGCTTTGTATTATATAACTATTCACCCTTCTTCGAAAAGATCAATGTAGCATAAAGAGAGAGAATTTATAGGGTAAAAAGGAAAAATGCGTTTGCGTCGTCTCTAAAGCAAGCTTCTCAGATGAAAATTGCACCTATTTTTGCTACTTGTTATCGCGAAGGGAGTCCTTACATTCACATACTGTCAAGACATAATGAGGAAAGCTACATTTGAAGTAGAAAGAACTGTAATAAACTATTTGACATTAATCTTGTGTAATCAAGACCTCTTATTTAGCGATAGGCAATATGAAAGATATATTAAAAAAATATTATTACCAGAAAACTAGTCTTTGAAATGTCAACTAAACACGAAAATACAAGAATAACGTTATATTGGAGATTATTTAACACAAAAGAAGTATTTGAATATGGCAATGGCGCTACCAAGGTGAATAATTGCTTGAATTTGACAAAACGGAATGTAATTTTATTAATATCGGACATTGAAATATGTATTTCAATAGAAATATTAGACAAACAAGTTGTATTTTCATGAAAATAATTTTACTAAGCATCTCACTGCTTAGTTGTTTTCGCGCGAGGGACTGTTCAGAATGGAATGTAGATATTATATGAGATAAACGTACTTGCACATTTGCGTATTAAATGGAACATCAAGGGTGTTAAATCAAAGCTGTCTATATTTCACGCATTATTAATAAAAAGAGAACTCCTAGGAACCACATGGAGTCAATATTTAACAAGAAAACTGTCATTTAAATTAGCTTGAACGCATAATTAATGGAGAAAAGGATGGATTTACATAATCCCGACTACTTTGAAAAAACATGGAGGACAATATAGGCAGAAAACTGATGATTCGAAAAGAAAATACAATGAACATGATTTTAGGTAGAATCTACACTTTGAAATGTAATTTCATGAATACGTAATGATTCTCTATAAAAGTATCGTTGAAAAGACTACATGGATAAGGAGAAAAGCAGTATTTGAAGTACTTTGAATTAAGCGAAAGTTCAAAAGGACTGATTGTGGCCAAAACAGACTGTTTGAAATCATATTTTTTTTGTAATATAAGGAGAAAAGTGAGAAAAGAAGGTCTATAAGAAAGCTTCATGTGTCGATTCAAGTATTTTGCACCCCCCCATAATTATAGTCTAGACTCTGTTTATACGACACGGATTCACAAATCTACCTTTTCAGAGACCATCTAGGTGAAATATTATTGACTAAAATACTTTTATTTGTCATATTAATTAATAAACCTAGGTATATCCTCTGTGAATGGTGTTTTGTGTGGTCTATTAAGACAGATAAACAGAAATAGAGGTGATAACAAAAAATATACTTACTTATATGTCTTCAATGTTAGTACATTAGGATATATAACAAAATTATATTTCGTAAGTTTACATAAAATGACTGACGTTACCTGTCGGTTGATGGAAGAACCTCTTCCCGCATATGCCAACTGTTGTAGAACCCTTCACAATCACAGAGACTAGACTACCAGTACTCACCAGAAATGCAAGCTTTCCTCCCACAGCTTTCCGACCATTTGTTCGCTTTTAAATAGGTAGAGTAGGATAGTTAGAGAGTCTGTTACAATCTTACAGTTGACAGTGTTTCCATCTTAAAGTACTTTAATAAGTTTTCATTAGCATTAGCATAGTAATTCAACTTCGTTTAGAAGAGCTACCGCCTTACAAATGTTTTAATAAAATGATTGCGCCTACTTTTTTATTGTCTGATAGATATATATATATATACATCATTTTTAGACTACATTTCCAAAGTCAAAGTATGTTACTAGTACTGTAATGCTGCATATCGCATAGGATGCGAAGTGTTCAATCGTGAGTTAGTCTGGCACAGGTGAACTAGAAAGCAATAGGTAGCTGTGAGTGTACTTTTACTAGGTGGCCGTCGAGTGTGTGTTGGCAAGTCTTGAAGAATGGTGACCTTGTTTCAGTACAATTTGTGATGATTGCTTTCACGATATTTTCTTTAACTTTGAGGATGAGTGTCTAGACTTAAGCAAGGAAATCACGCTACTTCGTATGGTTGACGTATTAACACTTTGGCTTGTGAACAAATATACCAGAAATTTGTTGAATCCCACACTGATTCTATTGATGTGCTGCATAAATTTCTTACGACTTATATGATGGTAACAGACGCTGAGTGTAAGGACAGAATCTGTTTAATCTTATTGGTGAAAGATGTACTTGCATCCATGTACTTGTAGTAACAAAAATCTTCACTCTATCTAACTTTGAATATACAAAAGGACTGGTGTTTGTATAGGAATTAAACAAGTGTTTTATACTATGAAGGAACTTTTCGTGGCTAAGTAAGTTGAAACAGACTCAAACATTTTCCAAATGTTTCAAAATTATTCTGATCACAGAGTTGATACAAATTATTGAACAGTGATGCATGTCCACAAAAGTGATATAAGCAACTTTGAAAAAATAACCTGGTATAAATGGTTGTATTTAAGGACAACTAATACATAATACTAATACATGAAGTCAAATCATACTAAATATTTTTCCTCTGCAATAAAAAATGTTACAATGAAATGTTAACAAGAATTCTGATTTGTATATTGCTTTAAACACTTTTAACATCTTTATTTTCCAAGACAATATTTTACAAAATTATTTAATATTTTATAAAAAGTGCAAAATTATTTGTAACAAAAATGTCATAAGGAAAAATTATGTAAGAAAACTTTGGTTTTCACTTTCACAAATAAATTCATAATAAAAATAGAGTAACGAAAAAGTTTCACAAAAAACTTAAGAAAATAAATTTCACAAGAAAAAATAATACTTTTTATTTTTTTAGAAAAAAGTTTTTACAAAAATAATCATAAGAAAATATAACGTAACAAAAGAATTTTATAACGACTTGATAAGAATAAACTTTCGTGAGAAGAAAAATTTAGTTTTTACTTTTCGGGAAAAAATATTTATAAAAAATAATTTATAAGAAAAAATGTAAGGAAAACATTTCGTAGCCAAAAAGGTTTTTAGTTTTTTGTTTACTGAAAAAAAGTTTTAACCTTCATAAATGTTGCCATTTCAAAAAGGTTTTCATAGAATATTTTTTTAGATTTTCCTTTACAAAAGTATGCATGCCAACTATACATTCTGTAACTTGTACGTAAATTATTCAGTGTAATGTCCGTAGTAAATACTATAATTATCTTCCTTGTTTGAAGGACGAAGCTTCCTACGCTTATTATTGACCATTCGGTGTGTTTTCCATTGACTTTAGAAACGATTATGCTTCCTGGTTCACGCACTATGTTATCAGGACTAAATATTTTACGACTAGCATAATTTTCACAGGCCTAATTGTAATAGTGCTCATAATTAATTTGCTTTTTCCCTCGATAATTTAAAGTTATACCACGAACTTTGTAAACATGCTTCAATTCACCGGTAAGCAGATTATTTTTAGCATAACAATATTTTTGGACCCAATCCAATGATACTTTGCATCTCCCATTCTTCTTCTATTTCATTATTTAATTCTCCGAGGTAATTCCAAGTACGTATGAATATTTGTTCATCTTTTTCTCTACGTATATAACGGAGTCCGTGTCGCAACAAATCTGACGTTCTATACATACAGGGTCCAGTAATTCATATAAACGAACCCTAACCCATGAGGATATAAATGAGGTTACTCCAAAGTTAGTAAAACATGATGGAAATTTTCATTTTTAAAGTCTTTATCCTTTTAAAGTCTTTATCCTTTGTCGTATAGAAATCACATGTTGAACTTCCAAATGAGGTGACCGTAAATTTTTCGAAAAGCCTTTTCGATCATTAACAATATGAGTCTGTGGAACGTCGCATCTTTGTCCCCATTTTCCGAATAAGGCATTTAAAAATATTTTTGAAATATGTCTCAACCTGGGATTATATTGGATCTGTTCATACTCCAGACGAATACCTTCATGCTGTTCATAAACATGAATATATTTTTGCTTTTTCTCGTTCGTACCACAATTATCAGGGAAACCACTGGGTTCCTCTTTCATTTTCAGGAAAATATCGACATATTGTTTGAAGAGATTCACAATCATTTGCATTTCCCAGATTTTGTAAGTTTTAAGAATATCGTATCCTTTCTTCAACGCTAAATGTAGTTCCCGAGTACAATATACTCCCTTGATTAAACGTTCTTCATTATGCGTAGATTCTCCATTATTCAAGCCTTGCATGGATAACAGACAAAAACCAATGACGAGACGTTTATGTGCATTATATGGCTTGATATGTGCCTTTGTACATCAAAAGCGGATAATGGGAAGTTACGTCTAAATATACTAAATATCATCATCACGACATTCATATCAGGCGCGATAACACTCGATGCGTCCTCCTTAAAAGAAATCTTTAGGAAGTATGGGATCTTTCATTTCGCAACACTCAGTTCTTATTAAACTTTGAACTTCAGGAGATGCTTGAACCATGTTGTTCCACTCGAATTCTGAGACTGATACAGCTTTAATTTTGCAATTTTTTTTCAGAAAATCCTCTCTTGCTAGTGTAGCATTTTACCGGTCTTCCAAAGTATGTCCCTTACCATCAACTGATTGACGACAAAGCTGCGTGATGCACGTATGTCCATACACGTAACAGTCATGGAATTCGTAACCAATACGAGTTTTCTTGTCATATGCATCCAGTTCAAAACGCTTAAATTGAACTTCACGTCCATTTTCTGCTGTTTGCAATACAACGCTATTCTTATATTCCTTATATTTCAACCATTGCTTTGCCGCTTTACTCTGTTGATAGCGATGCTGTAAATCTAAAGGACGGATAATTGGAATAGTGTTTTCTTTAAAATATATCATAAACAGAAACATTCCATCGCGCACAAGACAATAGTGCTTGTTTCTAGAATACTTTGTATTCCGCCCGTTTGGTCTTCAGTAAAGTTTGATAATCGAATCAGTGCCTGTTTCAAAATGGAAAACATCATTCTTACAATACTCCAAGGTTTCTTTCTGGAAATCCAAAGTCTTTTTACTTTTAAGACATTCACTGTGCCAGGCAAGAATTGCACTAAGTTTAACGTCGAACCTGAAGTCAGTATCAAAATACTAAATCTCTGGCCAAAGCACAAAAATTCTGGTGTTTAAAAGTCTTAAACAGGTATGGAAACTCTCCTTTCTTAAGGCTTCCTTGTAACACCATCATTGCTGGTCATTTGGATAATTTCGTTAAGCCCCATAAACAAATTTATATCACGGAAAATAATATTATTAACACTTAATTGAATAATTTTTGTCCTTGAGCAATAATGTGAGGTATCAAATTTTGCTTTTCCATGAGACATGGCACTACAAGTATCGTTTCGAAACCAGATCCGTTGTTTGAAAGACCTACTACTTTTCGAAACTTAGGCTTTTTTCTAAGAAATGATTCACAAATGCTTCCATATTATGAAATACAAAATCACTCTGACCTTCGACATTACCACAAACACTATAACTAAAATTTTGTTCCATATCCTTACACCGATGACAGCGATAAGATGCACAAATTAAGTTTGGCATGTGTTCACGTTATCCGTTCTCATCCACGTCTAGTAGCATTGTCTCTGCATCAAAGATAATGTATACGAAATTCTCAACACGTTTTGTTTTGCTTGGTTTGACAAAACAGGAATATGTTTCATCCTCATGAATGTTACACAGTTTACAATCATGTTCTCTACACATATATTTTGTTATGCTACTACTACGTCTATCGATTTTAACTCCACACTGCTGACAAGTTTGCGCATAATAACATATAGGTTTATCGTTTGCTTTGGATTTGTGTTGATCATAGCAGGTCTGATTAGGAAACGTGCAATAACAATATTGGCAATTCAAACCCATTTGATTACCGCTATCAATATCCTTATAATACTCTCCACAATAAGAACATAAATAATTACATTTATGAAAACATCGTTCCTCTTAAGGTATAAGACAATGATAAAAATAACAAGTATGACCTATAATGCCGTTATGGATTCAATGACATCATAATGACTACCCTCATATTTTAGAAACAATTTTTTTTGCTGGTAGTCCCGAATAAAATATCGTATACTTACGACACTCAGGATCACGCACATACACAATAATTTGATACTCACCCCAAAATATTTCTGAAACTGGATTACGTCTTTAACACTTCCACCATTTTACTTAATCTAGTATTGCAAAATAACACAATTTTGCAGCTTTGTAAGCCCACTCCTTAGGATGTGTTTTCATGAAGCGTGCATTGTCAAATTCCTTATCGGCTCATAGTTTCGCTAATACCAAAGTTCAAGCGAGACAATCTGGAACACATTCAACTGGAATTACGTTTTTTTGAAGATATTTTTCCAAAGGTAAATACTTGGCATTACCATATCGTCCCAGCCCTCGAATACGATCGGAAATGTCAACTTTGACGATTACTTTTTCACCTAACAAGAATTCCTCGATAGAATTAGGAACATTTTCAATACTACGTAAGATATGTTCCACATTAAGATGTGAAAGGAATCGCGAAGGTATGTAAATTTCTTTATTTTTCTTACAATTACAACTTTCAATTGTAACCCTACTTTAAATTGTAACTTTACTTTCTAATCGTGATCGACAAATTTAAATACATATTCCATAGCAAAATTAAATAAACTGTTTACATATTCCTCCGGGTTACGTTATGTCATTACTACCGAATTAATGGTATTTTGAAGTCCTTGCAAACCAATGTTTCGATAACTTTTTTACATTCACTAACAATTTTAAAATCACTAGTTTTTCCACCAACATACAATATTGGCATGATACTGTCTTCCATCCACTGTTGAATATTAATATTAAACATCACATCTTTCACTCGAATTCTCTTCTGTGCTAACTTCAATGCGCGCATCCATACTACATTCATTACTGTCCACTATGCTCATGTCATCGCTGCTAACTATACTAGTATCATCACTATCCACTTCCATAACAGCATCGCTACTAGACCAAGTATCCAAGCCGAGAAAGTCAACTCTATATTGTGGGATCATTCCATTAGGTTCCGTGAATAACAAGCAATAATAACTCCACGCCAAGTACTTACTTTCAATATTTTGGAGAAATCCTTAATATCAAATATCGATAATGTCCTGAGCAGCTACACAGTTTTGTAAGGTAGCTTCTTCATAGCTACAATAATAGTAAAATAAGTAGTGAAGCAACATGTCGGTATTGTAATTTGTTTAACGAAACCCAAAAATTTGTAGTGGCACAAATGGTTCCAACCTTCAAGTTCAAGCCGGGCTCATCATGACCTTGAATCTCCTGGGCAGCAAGCACAGCATTAATTGGATTTTCCATGGCTTGAAATTAACTGAGCTTTAACAATAACACCAGGCACAAACAAGTCGTTTTGTTTATACATACAATGACGAAATAACTAACGAAATAGACGACGGATGGAAGATGGAAAGTTTCATTTGATTCGGTCCAAAAATTATTGGTATGCCAAGAAGCTGCTTACCGGTGAAGTGAAGTGTTTTTACAAAGTTCGTGGTAGTATAACTTTAAATTATCGAGCGAGAAAGCAAATACATTATGGGCACTATTAAAATTTGGGCACTGAAAACTATGATAGTCATCAAATATTTAGTCCTATTAATATCTTGCCCAAACTAGGATAAATAATCGTTTACAAATACAGTGCAAAACACACCGGATGGTCAATAATAAGCGGAGGAATATTAGTCTTTCAAACAAGGAAGATAATTATATTCTTCCCTATGTAAATTACAATGAATTATTTTAGTACTAGTTACATAATATATAATTGACGTGAATACTTTCGTAAAGAAAAGTCTCAGACAGTATCTATGACAACATATTTGAAAAGACTAATACATCTTATGATGTTGAAATTTTTTTCTGAAAACAAAAATATATAGAAGTTTTGGTTACGAAATTTTACCCTAAGAATTTATTTTCTTACGAATTATTTTTCTGATCAAATTTTCGTGAAGTTTTTTATTACGAAATTTTATCTTAGGAATCTTTTTGTAGATTTTCTCTGAGAAGTAGAAACAACGTTTGTTTTACGACAATGTCTTTCCTAAGAAACTTTTGAGAAAATATTTTATTACGAATTTTTCTTCTGAATTTTTTGTATTTTTTTCTTAAAAATACTAAAAAATTTCTTTCTAAAATTTTCTTCCTACGAAATTTTTGCGATAAATTATGTCACCAATTTTGTTTCTTATAATTTTTTGGTGAAAGTGAAAAGCCAAAATTTTTGTTACAATTTTTTTCCTTTTCATTTTAACGGAACTTTTTCTTACAGAAATCTTTTTGGAAAAGTGAAATAATTTTTTAAGATATTGTCTTGCAATTTAAAGTAAAAAAAGATTGAAATAATTCGCTAATCATTTCTTGTTAACTTTTTATTATAACATCATCTTTTATTGTAGAGAAAAACATGTAATAGACGATATATATAATTCAATAACCGACGATATAGATATTATGTAAACGACGATATATGTATTTCAATGTTTAATATTTATTATTATCCGGCTGTTCAATATTTGCATGAGACTCTTTACTCCGACGATCAGGGCGTGTACTCTTTGTTCCATCTGACGTCATGAACTGAAGTGCCTACTTGGGGGAACCCGGGCTTGTGCACAACGGGTGAGGCGACACCCAGTTTTTATAAACCTGGCCTAGAGTAACGAAAAGTTACTCTAGCAGTTAAGTCGAGCGTCGAAATAAAAAACTGGTAGTGTTGCTTTAAGCAATTTACTTTCATAAGAACGTGTTAAAATTCTTATAAGTCTTTAAGTCTCTCTCAAGGTAACCAGTAACAATACTTTACATAGATTTGTGTAATTAGTATCTCGGTTCTATAACCTCGTATACATAAATCATAACGTAATTCTCCCTTAAAACATTTTCTGCTTCACCTTGACTAAATACAAAAATTATACAATTGCAGTTTTACATTAATTTCCATTCATGATTTTGATCTGTATTTGCGGTTCCTAGATATGACATTCATATCATTTTCGATTGACCTCTACCGAGCATCATTATACATACATTTCTATCAAACACAAAACAAAGAACTGTAGTGGAAAGAGGGAAATTGATTCTCAGCAGATTATCGTATTACAATTTCTCAGCTCTGCATCAACTTTGGATTATTCTTGTGTACAGGTTTATATTGGTTTATATTAGTTATTACATCATTTAATTATATCCATTACGTAGTTTAATTATATCATATACAGTATTTTACTTTGCCATCTCGTAACTTACGTAATGTTCCTATTTGAATTTTACGTCTCATACCCAATATAATCAGAATACAGCAAACAGTAGCACTTCTAATTTCCTCGTTGTATTTACTTTAGTAAACTCCGTTATATCAGTTGAGGACAATATTTATACATAAAGTAATCCTAAACATATGAATTTCATTTCAAACCGGGATGCCTTTTCGATACTACCCCAAATCCTAACCTGGTGATTTATTAGATAATTTTGTTTGGCTTTCGTTAAATAGAACGAAGATCGTTAGGCTACCTTTTATATATCCCCCGTACATCAATAAACCATAATTTAATCGCACCCAAGTCAATGACTGGTAAGGTTACCGTTACAAACATATTTATTATGATTTGATTTCATCAACAAGTATTTTGTATTAGTTGTCTTTAGTTTATACCAGTTCATTTTTTAATTCAGCATTGCTTGTATCACTTGTCTGGAAATGCATCACTGTTCAGTTTGTATCAACTCTGTAATCACAATATTTTTGTATCATTTGGAAAATGTTGGAGTCTGTATATATCTTACTTAGCCACAAATAAAAATTTTTCTTGGTACAAATGACTTGTTTTATTCCTATACTAACACCAGTCCTTTTGTGCATTCAAAGTTCGAAGGAGTGAAGAACTTGGTTACTACAAGTCCTTGGATGCAGTGTATCATTCACCAATAATATTAAACGGATTTTGTCCTTACACTCAGCGTCTTTTACCATATTCTTATAAGTCGTGTGAAATTTATTCAGCACACCAACTGAATAAGTGTGGGATTCAACAAATTTCTGGTATATTTGTTCACAAGCCAAAGTGTTAATACGTCAACCATACGATGTAGCGTGATTTCCTTGCTTAAGTCTACACACTCATGCTCATATTTAATGGAAATATCGTGAAAGAACTCATCACAAATTATAGTGAAACAAGGTGACCATTCTTCAATACTTACAAGCACACACTCAACGCCACCTCGGCAATTTATTGATTTCATCAACCAATCAGATCATTGACTGTGTTTGGTTGTTTAGTCCTTATTACAACTGTACAAAATGTTTAAAGGAAATGCTCGGCTTTAGTGAATTTACATCAAGCCCATTACTTCTTGAACAGTTTGTATCCTATGAGGTATACAACTTAGGTTATCTAGTAACAGACTTTAGCTTTAGAAATGTAGTCTAAATATTATGTATATATGGCCATATCAGACAATAAGAAAACCAGGTGATATCATTTTATTAAATAATCGGTAGTAGGTAACACTTAAAAGTTTTGTAAAAAGTTGTAACACTTTTTCTCGTTGTTGAATTGCTATATAAATGCTAAAGAATGACTTAAATTATTTTACGATGGAAACACTGTCAAGCGTAAGATGGTAACACTGCTTATTCAGCAATGCAAGTTGGTGAAATGTGTCGCTTTGGCCGAGGATTTGCAATATTTTTAACAGATACTCTCACCCTACTACTCTTCCTGTTTCAAAGCAAACGTATGGTCGGAAAGCTGTGCGAGCAAAGCTAGCACTGCCATTTACTACAAATGGTCTAGTCAGTGTGTGTCAGACAGTCTTCATATGCGCAAAAAACTTCCCATTAACCGAGAAGCAACATCACGTAGTTTCCCGTAAACTTACGAAATATAATATCGTGATATAGCCAAATATTCTAACATTGAAAACATATAAGTAAGTATAATTTCTTGTTATCACCTCTATTTGTGTTTATCTGTCTTAATATATTTCACAAACACCATACGCAGAAGTTGTACCAAGTTTAATTCATTAATATGACAAATAAAAATTTTTAGTCAATAATATTTCACCAAGATGGTTTCGGAAAAGGTGGATTTGTGAAAAAATAAACAGAGTCTAGATATATATTATTATGGTGTCCAAAAGACTTGCATCGGCACAACAAGCTTTCCTGTAGACCTTATTTTCTCAGTTTTCTCCTTATATTACGAGTAAAATATGGTTTCAAGCAGTCTGTTTTGGCTACAATCAGCCCTTTCTGGCTTTCATTTCATTCAAAGTACTTCAAATACTGCTTTTCTCCTTATCCATGTAGTCTTTACAATGAAACTTTTATAGAGAATCATTACGTATTCATGAAATTACATTTCAAAGTGTAGATTCTACCCAAAATCATGCTCATTGTATTTTTCTTTTGCATTCGTTAGTTTTCGGCCTGTATTGTCCTCCATGTTTTTTCAAAGTAGTCGGAATTATGTAAATTCATCCTTTTCTCCTTCAAATATGCGTTGACGCTAATTTAAATGACAATTTTCTTTTTAAATATTGACTCCTTGTGGTTTCAATGAGTTCTCTTTTTATTAATAAAGGTGAAATATAGACAACTTTGATTTACCACCCTTGATTTTCCATTTAATACGCAAATGTGCAAGTACATTTATCTCATATAATATCTACATTCCATTCTGAACAGTCCCTAGCGCGAAAACAACTAAGCAGTGAGTTCCTGAGTACAATAATTTTCATGAAAATACAATTTGTTTCTCTAATATTTGTATTGAAATGCATATTTCAATGTCTGATATTAACAAAATTAGATTCCACTTGGTCAAATTAATGCAATCATCCACCTTGGTAGCGCCATTGTCATATTCAAATACTTCTTTTGTATTATTTAATCTCCAATATAGCCTTATCCTTGAATTTTCGTGATTCAATGACATCTCAATGACTAGTTTTCTGGTTAAAATCATTTTTCAATATCTGTTTCATATTGCCTATCGCTAAATAAGATGTCTTGAATCAACAATATTGATATCAAATAGTTCATTACAGTTCTTTCTACTTAAAATGTAACTTTTCTAATTATATCTTGAAGATATGTAAATGTAAGGAGTCTCTTCGCGATAACAAGTAGCAAAAATAGGTGCAATTTTCATCTAAGAAGTTTGCTTTAGAGACTGCGCAATCACATCTGTTACTTTTTACCGTATAGGTTTTCTCTTTCATGTTAGATTGATGCTTTCAAAGAGGGTAAATCGTTTTAAAATGCAATGCAAGAATTCATTTCTATTTGAATTACATGCTAACTACAGTCTCAGAAATGGCATTTTGATATTTAATTCGTGATTTTCCTATTTCAAAGAGGTCTTTTCTACTAAAAACACAATATGAATAATTCTTATTCACATATCAAGCAGAAACTAGCCTTAAAAATAATCGCTAAGAGGATAAAGTTTACTTTAAATGGGGCCGGAAAACATCTCTTACACATTTCCTACGTTTTATTTAACCTTCGGAACCAACAAACACCCAATATTAAGCTAAATTTGGTTTTCAAATATGGTTCAAATTCGTCTCGTATGCTATTCAAACCAACAAACAACCGATAATAAGGAAAATTCGATTTTAAAACAGCGTCAAAAATCTTCTCATATAGTTTTTGCATGCCATCTGAAGCAATATATCTGATATTTCGAGTTAAAATAGCCTTGTACACATAAAGTACACTTTTAGTATAGAAATTTGCCTACATCTTTACTCGCTTACGGAATAGCATCTCGTTTGTGTAGTCAAATAGGGCATAGGAGACATGTCGACTTTTTAATTTGGTTTACACATTGCTCACATCTCAGAAGCATGATATTAGATCATTGATTATCTAATAGATGCACTGACATTGATCACTGATTATTTCACGTATTGCCTTCATCAGTCAAGTACTTTTACTATAAAAAACATAATATTGTAATAATTTGAAGTACTGGTTTCATTTAAAGTACTGACAGAATTGTTAGTTACAAATTGGATTGCATGACTATTATAAAAACAGTTTAGTTCATTGCATCTGAATTGCACAGACTAAATGCTGTAAAGCACTGTACACACTCAGCAAAAAACATTTTAGCCAGAACATATATAATTTTCTGGGACAAATTGTGGGAAAATTGAAAATATTTTTCGTCTCAAACAAAGTATTTTCGCCTGAGAAAAATAATTCAGAGGAGAACAGGGATTTGGCTGTTTCAAAAAATAATAAACCGTAATAATAATGGTTCAGTCCTCTAATTAAGCCTATGGATCCTGCTTACAATCATTTCTCGTAAACAGTAAATGTGCAGTGTAATGGGTAGGAAAAGTAGGAACTTCAAAATTCATGTGGAAAATTTACGCGACATGATTTTCTCGTACCGTACCTTAGATGGATCGGTCTTCTAAAGTCAACTGCGTGCATTTTTGAATCTTTATTTTCTTACGTATGGAACAAAGCTTTGACAAGCATATTAAAATGTTTCACCAACTATTAGCACTATTAGCATTTGACACATAACAACAAATGAAATTTTCAATATGCTAGTTGAAAACTTTTGAAAATTTCTGAGGGAAGCATTATGGCAACATGAAACGATAATACACATAATCTCAATCATTTTTAGCTGAGCTGTTATAAAAAAATACCAATTTCATGGTTTTAATGTAATCGGGAATTTAAAAGGATACTGATAATTAAATAACATATATAATGCGTTTTAAATTTACAAGTTCTCCTTGAAAAACAATAGTGATAGAATGATTTGGATTCCATAAACATATTCACCAATGTCAAATTAGCTTTATTATCCTTTAAATTTGCAGATTGGAGACTGTTTTGGCGACTGGTATCTTCTTTTTAAATTCCGTAGATTCATTACAACTGAGAAATGTTTTTTGAAAATTTAAATTAAAAATTCAAAAATCGTATCAAATTATGTGTGGCCAGAGAACTACGTGGAACTGTATTACACATGAAAAATTAGAACTTTAAGAAAATATATCGAAACAAGCATTTCGTTTGTTTTCTACTATAAGCATATTTGTTTTAAATATATATGTATCAGCTTCTCATTTAAATATTATGAAACTTAGTCTTAATCACCATATTCTTGTGTGATGTCTTATGAAGGGACCAATGATTTGACTTGTTTTTTTCTTGAACAAACTCTTCAGCACTAGCAACCACTGTTGCTAAAAATAAAGTTTCGTTGGTATGTAAAATCTACTCTATAGTCATCCTCTTGATCGATATTTTATTCTACTATCCCACATAATAATACTTCATTTGCTTATAAACATAATTTTATGCACTATTCGTTCGTTGCGTTGACAGTTTTAGGCACCTATCTTTCCATATTTGAATTTTACTGAATAACAACTTCAAAATACTATTGTTAAAATAATGGTATCAAATATATGAATTTCGCCTTATATTATGTTGTATTGAATATGTTCTCAATTGCATATGCATCCATGAGAATGAACGATCGCAATTGAGGTCCTAAAGAGCAAGTGGATTCAAATGTTATTGAACACTTTTGGAAAACAATTGATGTTAATATTTGAGATACAATATAATCTATGAGACAAGATATGTGTGACACAAGATTTTAATATTTTTTATAAAGTGTCATTACCGTATAATGTGTCTTTGTTCACAATATAGGTATTTTGGGTCACTTACATTTTGTGGTATTAATTTAAGGATTTATTGAGTTATTTTGATAACATAACATTAATTGTATCTTTGGTAACAGCACTGTGGCTTACGGGTGTCCCTAAGCTACTTTTTGAATGACATTTGTATCAAAATAATTCTAAGACTCTCAAGCTGACCTTACAACAATGAGAGTGAAACATAATACAAATAGTTATTAGAAATAATCATTCATTACAAGGTAAGCTAGAGTTCTGAGTAGGGAGCATTTCGAACTGATTTAACGAATATTTTTACTGTCTTTATTTAAATGTATAAATACGGAAAATCAAATTTTAAAAAAATCCACCATCTGCCATAGTTTTGTGTAATTATTTTTTTGACATTGTGAAATCGGTTCTATTTATAGTAAGTTAAAAGTGGCAGTAAAGCCTTGTAAATCACAAACTGTCAAGGAACTGAAGTATCGTAGTTCACAAATGTATAATTGTGAGATTGGGTTACATTTTGGTGACAGTGATTAGAAAAGTCCCCATCTTATAATAGGACATATAAGATGGAGATAAATATTTTTAAATAGCAAGTAGGTCATGTTACATATCAACGAATTCGAGAACATTCCCAGGGAATTATTACAGATGTCAGATTTGACATACCACTTACGGTGTTAGAGGTATATTCACTGAAAATTTGGCGATTGATATATGAATAGAACCCCCAGCACAACTTGGCATCTCACAAAACAATAAGTAAATGAAGTATCGCAGTACACAAAGGCAGAATGATGGAGATGGATACATAATTATAATTATTGTGGTACGAAATTTGAAGTTACAAATACAGTATTAACAGTCCTTCATTAGCAAACGCTTTTAGTATTCTTTAACATTACAGAGCTTAAGTATACAGCGGCAAATTTTCAGTCAAGGTAACGAAATATCTTGACTGAATACGGAATACTACCACCGTAATACACATGTCAAATCTAACAAATGCAATGACTTTCTGGGTACATTCCCGTGTTACTTGATATGTGACGCGACCCATTTGCTGTTTGAAAAAAATGACCTCCATCCAATATGTGGAATTTCAAGATGGGAGCTACGCTGACCGTTGTCATCAAAATGTAGCTCTTTCGTGCCATTATACATTTATGTACTATGATACTTCATTTCCCTGACGCTTTGTGAACTACAAGGCTGTACTGCGACTTTCTACTTACTGCAAATTGAATCGATTTCACAATTTCAATAAATTACTACACAAAAATATAGCCTCGAAGGTTCCCGGTTCGAGTCCCGGCAGGGGAATTGGAGTTTTGTAACTTGAATTGACGGATAATTGTGACGGACCGAAGTCAACAATTACTAGACTAACCCATTTAAAATAATACACTTTTCAAATGTTTTCACAATTATGACGGATCGTGGGGCTTTTAATGGTAATTTCGGTATATGTAGGTTCGAATAAAGACAATAAAATAGTTCATGTTAGTATCAACTGATCAGTTGAGAATGTTCCCTCGTGAGCTCCTCAATCGAACATCAGCAAGATGAAACCATAACGACATGCTTGACTATAAGGATACGAAAATATTTTACTTTTTTATCCTTCGACTGACTGCTTATTCTTTCGGTGGGACTGAAAGTTTGAGAATCTTCAAACGCATTCCCAATTACATGGGTAAATCATAGACATCATATTTTTTATACTTTGACTCCACAATTTATTCTATCATCTTCAAAGTGTGATGCGTTTTTTTTTGTTGAGACAAGCGAGACTGATATCGATACCAAAATTTTAGTTTAGTTTTAGGCATAAATTAGAAAATACCCCTAGAAACGTCAATACGCTCTCCAAGACAAGAAACAAACATTCCCTATATCTTAATTTAGTTTCATTATTGGTGAAATATAATTGTATGTTATTATAAGAACAAAAGTAAGTTTAGCGATAAAACATATTTTCACTAGGTCAATCAAGTTGTGTTTTAAACATCTTACAGAGAGATTATAAAGTACGAGTCAAATCAATGAAGATTGAGGTTATTCGGAACGTTTTGTAATACATCCTTCGTTTATGAATATATTTTGTTCTAATCAGTTAATTAAACTTAGACGTTTGACAAAACGATAACTTGTGTTTCTTATATAATCAGATAGGTTACAAGATATAATAAAGTAAAATTAATATTAGCATACATTATTTAAGATACAAAATATAAATAATGTATACGTATATAACGTTATGCTGCAAACGAGCATGATACGTGTACATTTATAATTATTGAAATGAAGAAATCATTATAACACAATGCTATTAACATCTTGGCTATATTAATGCCATACCTAGTAGAAATGTCTGCAAATGCTTCATTTAAGATCCCTGAAAACTTAAAATTCTCTACTCACATTTTCAGTATTTTTGAATACTTATATCTTCATTTCAATCACATGCATCTCTAGTATACGAATGGGTGAAATGTTAAACCAATGACGTAACTTCACGTACGCTGTGAGTCCTAAAAGTACCTACATTACTTCCTTAAACTTTCAAAATATGATATGACAGCTGAATTAAAATTTCATATAATTTTAAATGAATGTTTGCTTTAATAATCCAATAAATATGGTTCTATAGACCAACACGCATTTATGTACAAAATTACGTGAATCAATTCAATCATATTTTAACACATAAAATATGAACATACGTGTTAAGAACGAAAGCTCGTAAGATTCTGTTGAAATAGTAATACGTTTAAGATGAAATCCTTTTTCAAAAGTGAGGAATGTTTTGTTGAAAAGTATCTTGCTCTGTTTTCATCCAGTTTTATTAGTTGTTTGATCAGTTTAATAATTTGTTTATATTTTGATAAATCGTTTAGTCCGTATTCACATCTTACTACATATGATAAAGGGAAATAATTTATTTTCTGGTGGATTTCTCTCTAAGAGTTCTCTCTTTTTAAACTAAATCAATCTACAACTTTCTTTTTTTGTAACACAAATGACAGAATGTTTCTTCTATCCATAAAGACAGAGTCTCAAAACTTCATTTTATGTAAAACCTGTTGAAATATGGCTGATCGCCTGTATGAGCTTTGTTGCTGGAGCACTTCTGGAATTTGCTCTGATTCTCTTGGGCATTCGATGCAAGAAAACGTCAAAGAACAAAGGACCTACACCAGTAGAAACAAACTTTTTTGCAGTTCGTCCACACATTGGATTTGTGGTAACTACCGTTTTGTATTTTATCATAATAACATATGAGTATTATAAACGCTAAGGGATTAAACTGACACTATCGAATAAAACAAGTTCGAGGTTATCTTTTAAATATAACTCGAAATAGATGTGACAGAGAACTGTACTGTTTGCAACGAGGAAACCTGGGCTTCAGATCTGTACACGTACAAACTATGATAATTTTGTGTCATATATATTTCAGGCTATATATGAAAGATTATCTCCAAATATTTTAATATCACTTGTATTCCTAGAATTCTCGAATCAACATGTATGTTTAAATTAATACTTACATCCACAATTGACTATGTATGTCTAGGCTATTCATACTGACTAAATAAGTGAAACATAAATTTGGTTACAAATTAGCTTTTTTTTAGACTCCTGTTAATTATATTTTCTAACGCTTTCATCTAAAATTTATAAAGTCTTTGGAAAACGAAAAAATAATCAAATTAATTTAATAATTACGTGTGAATCTTAATTGCATTCGGAAATGTTTGATTCGATTTCTTTAATATATCACATTTCCTAAAATATTTCTTTTAATTTAAAGATATTAAAATTGATTTGACATTTGAACTAATTCTGTAATATATTCAAATTACAACCTACGACTAAAAGTTTATCTTTTATAGTGAAATTGTAACTAGGCCATTTGTTTAGATTGGACACCTCAATTAACGGTTAAGTGCAAGAAAGATAATGGTAACATAGACTGTTGAGTTGTTATAGTCCTATCGGCAGATATTTCTACTATATGTTGAACGTATTGAGCATCATTACGGACAAAGGGGTACGGTGGCTTCTGATGGCTATCTGTTCCAGGTAAAGATGAGGAGCCCGAAAGGTGAACTGGTAAAAAGTATATGATGGAGGGAATCATCGATGATTTCAAAGCATTGGTTGTATCTCAAGGTTTCGTGTTGGCAAATGTCAGTAACATCACATATCTGTGACTATCACTCTATTTCAAAGTTCCGATAATGATGATGATGACGTATTGATAATTTCAATATCGATTATACTTGTTAGAATAGTTCATCCAATCCTGACGAGCGCGACGATACGTAGGATTTGGGAAAAGAGACATTTAATAGATTTACGAAGATTTGGGTGTGTACGGACATTTTACCTATTTCTATACCAAGGGCTCTAATTATATAAGTCAATTTTCGAATATATGCATTAAAAGTATGCTGTCCCGTTTGAATACATTTAGAATATATTTAACTTGTTAAAATTTCCCAATAAGAACGAAATCTTTATTATGCAATTACACATCGCAAAATATAACTTTTTTTTGCAATAAAAGATGCTAGAACTTGTAATTTACTTTTTTCAACTTAGTTACATCCCACTTTATTCAAGCATCGTACTTAAAAGTATAATGGTTAAATATCGTGTCGTTTTTGTCCACGATGGTTAATGTTTACCAAGTTGATTATTTTCTTATTTGCGGTGGTTGTTCATGCTAATATTCTGATCATTTGTATCAGTTTTCACCTTAGCAGTTTTTTTTAATTGCTCTTCAATTTGTATAAATTAATTCCTTTGGACCAACGACAAATTGGCAGTCACAAGTCAGCTTAATACATTTGAAACTAGTTACAATGTTCAATTCTCCCTTAAAGACGAAAATCATTAAATGGCTTTAAAGGTAGTAAAATATCACTTTTATTTCAATTAAATTGATTGCGCATTTATTCAATCACTCCATTGAAGAGTACAATCATTAGAGATGGCGGAGGTTTTTCTGAGAGGCGGATTTTCAGTAAGTGTGAGCTTTTGTATTTCCGGTATAATTTTCATTGCAATATTCTAAAGATTTGTACCGATTTTCAGTTTATATTTAAAGTTCTGAGTCAAAATTATACTGGACTATTTGAAAATATTTTTGGAAACATTGATAGTTGAAAAAAATATTAGTTGGCAACAATGACAACTTAATAGTGGGGTAAACGAAAGAAAGCATACTTGGAACATGGTAACAACTGCAATCAGGTTGATGACAAAAACTATTTTTGCATTACGTATCTTCGAATTTCTTCGCTGTGAATAGTTTATGCTAAAAAGCACGAAATATGGTAACTCCTGACACGTGTTTTCAAAAATGGTGAATTTTGTCCTAAGAATACGATATATGTTTGTTTTAATTTATATTATCTGGAACACTATTTCGAAATCATAGACAGAAAAATAGTTTGTGCTGCAAATATTTCCAATCAGGATGTTTTTGTCAATCTTTGCTTCTACTAATAGTACATAGTATTTTTGTGATTTATTTACAGACATACAATTTATTATTAGTATTTATTGAACTTCATATCATGTTTGTCCTCTTGTTGAACTAAGAGGTCGAAAGTCTAGTTTCCAGGACAGACCATCATAATAAATTTACCAACCGCGCTAGCGGGTTGCCGATAAGGTGTATTGAAATCCGGGCGGAAAATCATAAGCTTACATATACGCCAGGAAGAAAATATTATAACGACGAAACCTATAATAACAGTAAAAATAAATAGAATGACACACAGAAGCAGATGAACAAACAATAATAACGCTAGATTTTATATATTAAATATAATATCGATGTATACAAACGACACCTATCCGTGGTTAGGGTAGGAGTTTCCAGAAGCATTACTAAGTAACTGTGACAGTACAATGAGTGATGGGAGAGGCGATGTTGTTGAAGACAAACTATAATATTTGTTGTTGTCTACAAAGGAAGGTATATTTATACTTTAAGGTATATAATTCAATATATCATTAGATATACAGTACTTCTCAGAATTGCAATTAAAAATCAATTTTAATTGCAATACTAATACAATTTAATTGTGATGATGTTTAAGTATGATGTTTTGCTGACGGTCTTACAACAATTACATTTCAAATATTTGAATGTGTAATGGGTTTTACTTCGCTTAAATGATTCTTTGTTTCCTTGAACGATGTCTGCTTTCTTCATCAAACTTTCTTAATATTCTCCCACATGATTCATCCTTGATCTCTGATGTCAATGAGGGCACTAGTGTTGATTCTGCAGCATCTTCGGGAACCACAACGTTGACTTTATCGGATAATGTATTCTCCTCTAGTGTTTATGAATTGTTGCCGAGGAGTTCAAATGAGGCTTCTTGCCCTCATTGCGGCAAATGTTTTGCAAGATCAAGAGCACTCTCTATTAATGTTGGCAAAACTCATCAGGATTCTAGTAGAACGAGTGTCTCATTCTCTACTGCTCCTGTTCTCCTTCCGGTATCGTCTTCCAGTCTCGTCCACAGCAATTCCAATGCCCCAAGTCCTCGCTATCTGAAACTAAGAAGTTGCTTAGTAGATTAAAGTCTTCTATTCCTCTTCTTCGTCGAGTGCCCAGGGGTGCACGTTCTGCAGTGGCCGATGCTCTCCATGCAGTGATTAGTCAAGCGGTCAGAACAAACGATGTAAATACCTGGATGGACATTTTCTTCTTTCCTTATGCTGTTCTGCGCGTACCACAACAGTCTGATCATGTGACTAATCTCACTACTTGGGTCAAGCAAGGAGTTCGTTGTTGGCTCGACAATCATCGTGATGCAATTCCTTGCCTTTCAACAAAACGACGGAAAACGAGCTCATCTACAGATTCTTTCAACATCAAGATGGTTAAAAACAAGATTGTTGATGGAGATATTCGTGGTGCGGTTCGCTTACTTACCTCCGACGACATAGTAGTTACACCAGACGCCAATATCTTGAAAGATTTAAAGGAAAAACTTTCACCTCCATCTAATTCTTTCATTTTGCCGGATCCTCCTCCTTCTGCTTCCATAATGTCTCGAGTGTCTGCCTCCGAACTCTTGAAAGCTATAAACTCTTTCCTTTTTGGATCCGCAGGTGGATTGGATGGTCTTCGTCCTTCGATTGTTAAAGATCTTTTGATGTGTAATGATGTTGGCATGAAAGATCAACTCATTACTTCTTTATGCGATTTTATATCTATTATCCCTTCTGGGGGAGTACCTATGGATGTTCGTCCAATTTTCTTTGGTGCCACCTTGATCGCCTTAAGAAAGAAGTGTGGAGGAATTCGTCCCATTGCGATCGGTAATGTGTGGCGTGATTTGACAGTAAAAGTTATATGTTTTCGAATTTGTGATTCCGTTAATACTTTTCTATCCCCTCACCAATTAGGAGTATGTGTTCCTTACGGTGCCGAGGCTGCTGTCCATGCCGCTCGTATTTACTTTTCATCTCATCATCCTAGTCCAAAAGCCGTTGTAAAGCTTGATTTTCGCAATGCCTTCAACGAATTAAATCGCGATGCCATGTTAAAGGTGATTCAAAAAGATTTCCCGTTGATTTATCATTATGTTTTTCAGTGTTATTCTCAACCTTGTGATCTCTTTCTGGTTGATGACATCATTGTATCTCAACGTGGAGTTCAACAGGGTGATCCCCTCGGTCCTGCTCTTTTTGCAATTACACTACAATCTATTGTCAATTCTATAACAACCGAATTAAATTTATGGTATTTAGTGATGACACTATCGCGGACGATCCAGACCTAGTTCTTTCTACCTTACTTAACATTCGGGATGCATCTTCAGAAATTGGCTTACATCTGAATTTTTCGAAGTGTGAAGTTAGTTTTCTAAATGTTCCGCAAGACCAGAACGATGCTCTTTATTCCAGATTCATGGACTTGGCTCCTGGAATACGATTTAAGACTTCTGATTCAGCATATCTACTTGGCTCCGCCAACTCTACCGAGGGCCTACATAGTCTACTGATTGAGAAGATTTCTAAGCTTGAATTTTTCTTTTCCCGCTTATCTTCGATTTCAGCACATTCAGCATTCTATCTACTCCGTGCTTCCTTTTCTATTACCCGATTAATGTACTTTTTACGTTGTTCACCTTCTTGGCGGGAAGAGTACTTGTTACAGAGTTACGATTGTGTTTTACAGGTAAGCCTCGAATCGATCCTTAATTGTTCTTTGAGTGGCAAGGCTTGGTAACAGGCTACTCTACCCGTTCGGTCAGGTGGACTTGGCATTCGTCGGCCATGGATTTTGCGATTACGTTCTTTTTAGCGTCTTTCTATGGCTCTCGTCGTCTCTTTGAGTCTATCCTTCCACCGGGCCTTTGCCTCGAACCGGACGCCTCTATTCAAGACTGTTCAGCTAAATGGTCTACGTTAAGTGGATCAAGTTCTCCTCCTTTGGATGTCAATAGTTCTCAGTCTTCTTGGGACGATCCTATCATCAAACGTACACAATCGCAGTTACTACAATCAGCTACTTGTCTTGAAGATCAAGCCAGGTTACTAGAAGCGTATTCACCTGAGTCCGGTGCTTGGCTCCAAGCTTTGCCTTCTCTTCCTCTTGGCCTACATCTTTCGAATGAAAGCTTCCGGCTTGCTGTTGCCTTACGTTTAGCAGCAGACGCCTGTGTACCTCATCGTTGTCCAGCCTGTGGAACATTCGTGGATCAACGGGGCCTTCACGGTCTCTCCTGTATCAGGAGTGCTGGTAGACGCATGCGTCATTCTAGTGTCAATGATGTCATCCTCAGAGCTCTAGTTTCTGCTAATGTACCATCGGTACGAGAACCATCTGGCTGTAGCCGCTCCGACGGTAAGAGACCTGATGGAATGACACTAGTTCCATGGAAAAGAGGAAGACCTCTATTATGGGATTTCACCTGCGCTGATACTTTCGCCATTTCAAATGTTCCTCATTATTCTTTGAAAGCGGGTGGTGCTGCTATTCGTAGAGAGGCCGATAAAAATCAAAATATTCTAATCTACTACCACCGTATATTTTTGTTGAGATCGCAAATGAATCAAGTGGTACTTGGGGCACGGCAAGCATTAATTTTATTAAAGAAGTTGGTCGGCGAATACAGATCGTTTCAGGTGATGCGCGACCACTTCCCTAATCCAGCGCCTCAGTATCGCAATTCAGCGAGGGAATGTATCTTCTATTCTTTATACGTTGCTTCCTGGGAAGGCATTAGATGAGATTTTCCAATTTAAAGATTCTTTTTTTTTTTTTAGATTTTGTTTAAATTCAATTGTTATTTTATTCTGATTGTTGGAAAGAAAAGATTAGTGTTTTGATTATTGTTAAAAAAATTAATTTCTAAATTATCAACTGTTATCAAAATATATTTATTACATCATATTTCTTGCAAAGATGCATATCTTCAAACAAAACCATTTTGGACAGGTAGAGTTTAAAAATATAGAATAGATGTGTGCAGTGTCTCACGTTACGGAAATTAGGGTTTAAGTTATTTACATAGTTTTCTGAGAATAACCTAACGGCGAATACGCAAGTTTTGTTTTAAAATTCTTCGATTAATTAAAATGGTATTCACTCATATATTTTTTCTAATTCTTTGCAGAAACCAGCATTTTCCCTTAGGAAAAGAGTGGAAAAGCGGAACAAGTGCAAGAGAGTTGTTACATGTTTGAAGTCCGTGTTCATTCGGCCTGGCTTTATAGATATATTATCACTTGTCATGTTCCCAATGGGTTTCATTGGGTTCAATTTTTGGTACTGGAATCATTACATCAATCATATGAATCAGGAATGGAGATCTATCTTTGGAAATGGTACCATGCAGATCTAAGTAGGTTTAGAAACTACATGTGAGCCTATAACTTATAAAGCTTGAACTATTTCAATAGTAAGTGAATGAAACGTATAGTTGTCGAATTGGGCCTGATAAATCCGAAGCATTAATTTACTACCGAGAATGCTGATTTAGACTTTAAACAGTAAACAAAATTATTTGAAAGATCACTAGAAATACAACATATACTGTAGAATATAACATTTAACTTATCTTTAACTCTGGAGATAGCCACATGCGGTAAAGTATCATTTGCCAAAACTGGCAAGTATAAAATGACTCACGATTTTTCTTTTGACATTTACAATGCAAGCCAACTTCTTGTAGTTTCTTACTGTACAGTAAATTCCAATTTCAGGCAATGAAACGAGAAACAGAGCAACAGACGTTGGTGTGTATTTGTTACATTAACTGTGCACAGAGCGTGAAACCTGTATATATATTGCATTTTGCAGTGTATTTTTTGCTTTTCTCAATTAATGGTCAGTCATCAATTTCAAATGCAGATGATTGTTCAGTGGTCAAACAACAATTGTACCAAAACAAACTGATTACATCATGAACATAATCAACTGTAGTTGAATTATAGTTGAGTACAGTATATCAAAGTTTTCATAGTTTTTTTTTTCTGATTATTGATGGTAAAAATTGTTCCATATAATCCACTGATAAATAACGATCATTCTCTACGTTGCTTTCGTTAAAATACAAACTTCAGGTTATATACTAACAAACGCATTAGCAAAAAAAAAGAACATAACCTAACGTTTCCGTGAGGAAATTAATGTTTTAATTATATATTTTCTGCATTTCCCATTGCATGTTTTCTGCATTTCCCCTTGGCTCATAATTTGTTACTTACTTATCAAGAAATTGTCCAAAATATTGAATGCCTTTTATAGGGAAATATATGAATTTGTTTTAAATGCATTTAATGATTTATGTAATAAAAATGACAAAAAAGTAAATATATTTGTAACCATATAAGCTACAACACGCAAATGAAAGATAACAAATATACAAAAAATGGTGGTGAAGTAGAGTTTAGCGCATTTGCTTGTAGTGCGTAGTCTCGAGTTCAATTCCACCAAGGTATGTTGCATGGAATAGTTTGGAACAGTGCTACTTTCAGGCGTGCTTTCGGGGCGCCCGAAGTGCTATTATCGACACTTGCATTACTCATATGCATACTGAAACACTTATATAATAGCCTATTCTATAGATATTATTCTTTGTTTTAGGTTAAATAAGGAAGTACGACGTGCTATGAAGTAACATTAATGTTATTTTATATTTTAGCACATTGGTGTCAATTTTCATTATTTATAATTTTCGTGAGACCTACGAGCACTCCGAATAAAATCTTCTGGAAGAAATATTTGTTTGGAGCCAGCCTTATAAAAACTATATATAATCTTGTTAAAGACGTTGATAAAAAAATAAATAAACCAACCAACGAATATAGAAAGGTCTGAATCACATGATATTGCCTTTAAGGGAAGGGATTAAACCTAATTTCCGCAAGTCCACAAACAATCGAATAAAAAGTAAAATATAATATTTGGTAATTAATAGACCCAATAGGAATTATAACAAAAAATAACTTTTAAGCGTTTCAAATAACACTCTCTTGTGCTTTGCTGTGATGATGATACATCTAAGAGTTACGTTTGTACATTAGGAGCAATTGATTAGGAGTCTTTTTATTCCATACCAGTTTTGGATTGTAAGATATGATAATTAACTGTTTTACCAAGGTTTGCGCAATGAAGTAATTTATCCTATCAGTTTTGGTAATACTAACTTCACAGTATCTACATTTAAGAGCAAATTGTGTAGAGTTTCGAAATCCAGTAATATTTAAAGTGGGAAAGTTTCACTGGTTAGTAACGTAATTCTCACTACACATGAAAAAGACGCATATACGAGTTTTGCGATACTGCATTATTTTTTTCAGCTTCTTAAATGGCCGCTAATAAAATTTATAATATATAGAGCTTAAACACATAGTACAACATAGTTAGTATTTACACTACATACTCATTCTCCATCTATGGTTCCTAATCATAAGAATATACTGAATAAAATTATCAGTGTACCTACACTATACCTCGGATTAAAAATGAGCGTAATTCGGATTCCATGTGAATACTAGACCCTGCCGTTACAACGTATGTGGTGAGTTATAACAAATCAAAATTCAATCATGTAAGCAAATAAATCTTTACCTTAAAAGCAGCCAAAATAACTTAAACATAAGATTATATATATCTGAAATAATTCAACTACGTGCATTTCTATCTGAGAACATTAGAAGTCAAGGGAGTATAAGTGACATTTTCAAAATAAATTGAGTTATGTGCATAGGGGAAATAAACAGACATAAGCAAAATTTCATCCAGTACTGTCCTGCGTAATTCTTTCACTTTACCTCTTACTCATGAAGGATTAATGCTTGGAGCACAAGGATATAATTCAGCTTGTACCTCTTTACCTCTTAAACAAATCAACTTATTCTTAATAGTTCAATCATTGGGGATGGAACCCAGTTCTCAGAAATTCAATCGGAGCTTCCTTTTGTTTGTTTGTAGGACCCATAATTTCTTACAAGTGGGCTGATATGCTATATGTTCAGAGGAAGTCACTTGTGTAGTTTTCTAGTTGAGAGCACTTTGCGTGTCATGAGTAATTTCCAACTTCAAGCAACTTTAGCTGCTATGGTTAGCATGTATTTTTTGATTGAGTTTAAGCGCTTCGAAACACAATGTTTTGTTTCCCTAGTATGTTTGTTTCTCCGTGCGTCATGTTTATTCTTTTCCATTATCCCATTGTTCCCAGTGTCTGGAAGGAAAGCCATTGTTGGATTGAACACGCAAATGTAGTAAGAGAAACTTTGGTGCACTATTTGTTTGTGAAGGCAAGCATCAGGGGACATAAATGCTTTATTTTCGTCTTTCCATATGCTAAACCATTCCTTATTTAAGTGAGAGTTTGCCAAGATTTTGTGACGATGTCATTTTTTTTATTTTTTTTTTTTGCTCAGGATACGACGTAGTGTTCGGAGAGTAAATTGTGATGGAAGTCGGTACCGAAAATCCGTAATTCAATAGCCAATCATCAGATTGCATATGAACATTTGGCTGAAAGATCTTACGTAAATAAAGCAACGAATACCAACAGAGTGTACTTCGCCAGAGCACTCGCTCACTACATGTGCGGTCACAGATTCAATTCATATTTATGCCCACAGAACGGATTGTTTGGGAACCCACAGTATTAAAAATCGTAATTCCCTTCCTTTAAATCTCACCAATTTAGCTAACACTTCTACAAAAAAACAAGTATCAACTATATGTAAAACAATAATACTAAAATACAAGTAATGGTACGAAGAATAAACATTCATATACAGGAATAATTATATTTTAACACAACAGATCTGCAGACATCGACCAACGAGATATGAAACAACAAATACAAAACATAGTCCCTATACTCATGTTTCTTTAATCACTTGTAACCAGTATGTTTCAACATTCGATACATTAGCTTAGATGCCAAGGGGTATACGTATCAACTAGCATTAATCAATTAGCTATAAACTCAATATTGCGTTGCAAAGCACAAGTGTTTCTGATCAGATAATCAGACAATAGTACAGTAATTACTAGACAACCATCAGAATTGTTACCCTTCGATTCCTTCCATTACTATAGCTCTTCAACTTTAATTTCAATATACTCAAAATCAAGTTTACTGAGCTTGTATGTCATTAGTCGACATATAGTGTGATCTTTGTCTCTTCACATACTTTAGAGACTTTGTACTTCACATACGTAGTTATGATTATTCTGAGCCTTCTAATTGGACAAATAAATGTAGTTGGAAGGCAAATGCATTTAAGGTAATGTAAATCATAAATAATATAAATACAACATACATGAGTAAAGATTGAAGCAAAATAATAAGTATATGTAATGAGTAAGATTGTTTATACATTCACGATACAAATTGAATTATATTATATTAGAAATTAAATTAACTGTATGATAGATTCATCTTTGCGTAGTCGTAGTAATTAAAGTATATAACATGTGTTTGAGTACTCATATATAAGCCTATTTAATGTATTATATTCCCTCTAATTTATTCTTACTATGAACCATGCATATTATTTAATTATTTTGTACAAATTCTGCAGATTTGAATATTTATTAACTATGACTCATCCATAATGGCTTGATCGATTCAATTTGGAAAACTGAAAATTAGGGTGTTTATGTATCACTGATATACCCTTTCATTTTCCTCTTGTATAAGGATGTTTCTCGTGCTAATGGATGTGATACATTTTATTATTTGTATGCCTTTCTGAATGAATGAAAACAAGTATTTAAGATGTTAATGTAAGTGTGATATTACCACTGAGCTAAGAATTATAGATATCATAAAATGCGTGCCTTAGGTTGAGAATTTCTGAAATGGGAATCATTCAGTATGCTACCACTGATAAATAAACTGCCAAGTTAAAGTGGCGGAAATGAGCAAAGGTGTATTATTTCATTTTGTGTGCTTCACTGAAATAAACTGTAGCAAAATACAAAATAACATTCTCAATCAACCCACAATTCCAATATGTCCATCTACAACAGTATGCTAGTATATTGTCATGAAATATGAACGTATTTCAACCACTAGTGTCTAGTTGTTTATCCACACGAATGTTGTCTTTTCAGTTTGCACACTATGCTGTAACCCTAAGAAATGATCTCGAATAAAAATGGCAGTGTGGAAGGAAATAGCAACCAAATCGAAGAAAATGTCTAAAACTTGAGAACAAACATTATCTTGCATTAAAAACATAGTCAACAAAGTGAAGTACGTTATTCTGAACGGAAAACTTTAAACTCACTAAGTTACTTTAGCTCACTGAAGACATTAAATCAGTGAAGGAGAAAATATTACAGCGATGAAAGGAAAGTAATGACTACAACGACTGTACAGCATAGCAGAAGATCCTGCCTGGGCCTCACAATTTACAACAAACAGATAACAATTCCAGGAGACTGTGTTTGACACATTCAAAAACATGGAGTGAATCTTGCAATCAAGCAATTCGACAGTTTCCAAGGATTGGCACCTGTGGACGCAGGAGATCCATGTGGAACGTGTTCGAAGTGGAATCAAACCTTTTAGAGTGAAATTTGTATGTACAGAATCCACAGTCTAATCTGGAAGGCAAGAGATCAACTAACAGGCGGCAAGCTTACAATAGCTTCATCTTGAACAGTGAAACAATTCAGACTACTCTTCTGCTTGATTAACGTTTGATGTTTGTAATGTGTGATCAAAGAACAAACTGTGTGATCGAGAAAAAAAATCTATTACACATGACCGTGAAATTCTCTCGATCGTTTCTAGTGGTAAATAAATCAGCTTCGTTGAGATAGATCTTGTTATTTGAAGCACTTCCATATTTTGTCTGTTCTTATGTAATGTGCATATGTGTAAGTTATTCGTTTAATATTATTATTCACAAGAATCTTTGTTTGTATGTATATATTTAATATTTGGTATTGCTTATTGTAAAATGTTAGTTTATTATTCTGTAGAGTTCAGTTTCTGAACAGCACATCGTAATAGCCTGTACGAATTACATTGTACATAAGACAAGAAGTGGTTTAAGCTCGTTATGATCGAAAATATACAGTTATGTGTGTGTTCTCTGCATGTTTGGTATAAAGTGTTGTAAACAAACAAATTTTTGAAGCAAATACCTTAACATTTTACGTGTATATTTTTAATTTGAAGACCATAACTGATAAGTCTGCTAAAAATGTATATTACAACATTATTTTAAGTATCAGTGCATTTCTGTGCTACTAGTTTTGTGTGAAGTATTTTGAAACATTGCAAATACGTTACAAAACCAAAAAAAGTATGAAAATAAATACTTTTTAATCTTATATGCTGCTCAAAACCCCATTTTTATGTGCACGTGTGTATTGAATATGTCATTACAAAAATCAGGCTCGACCTATTAATTACTTATCATGAACTATATACCAAATATTGTTTCACACATGTTTTAGCTCGGAGAACATTACTGATACTGTTCTGAAAATTGTGTACTCAATGAAAGAAATATATATTAAAAGGTTTGATATAAGTATTGATTTGTTTCTTTGTATTTGTCCGTGTGTGAATTTCTAGGTTATTTTATATGTACGATCTCAAGATACGCAAGTGTGAAACCAAATTGAGGCTTCTATCCTAGTCATATATTCTGTGTCTGGTAAACGTGAGCATAAAGGAGTCAATTTGAGCTGTGCTCATAAGACCTTTTGCTTAAAAAAGAACATTTATGGGTTGAGCGGCTGCTGTTCTTTACTCATACTATCTCCCGAGACTAAATATATTAGTTTCAAATGTTTTATGTATATTTTGCTTTCTTCCCTTATGCATTCATTAATTCACTTTCTCTCTTATGTTGTGCTTTTTTTTATCTAGTTCAAACGTTATGCTCTGTTAAAGCGAATGATTTTATTGTGCTTTCTATATTCTTTAATTTGTTATTCGCATTTAAGAAAGAGGATGAATCAAAAATGGATCAACACTTGATGTCAATTCGATTACTGCGAAATAAATCAAAAATATAAAGATTCAAAAATTAGCTAGTGCGATAAACACCAATGCTCTATGTTTATTGAAGCATTCTGTTGAGTTTGTATATTATTTAATTATTGGGCTACAGTACACATAATTTAAGTCAGTGAGACTCAGACTATGACTGTGATAAAGTAAGCTGGATTGTATTAAAGCCCTAACCCATTGATTATATATTATGTAGGAGTTAAAAGCAAAACGTGCAATCTCCACTTTCTGGGAAAGCAACCTTTTGATTTCGTTGTATACATAAAAGTGTGTAATGAAGGTAAATTAAGGTAAAGATCTAGTTTTTTTTTATATTCTCTCTTTGACACTTAGAAACCACCGGAAAATATACCGATATACTATGATATATACCTCTAAAAGTTTTCTTTTCGTTCTCCTATAAAATTAACTGGAGTGCAGATTGCAGATTTTGCATTTAACCTCCACAATTTCAAAAGTTAAACAGATATGGAACGGAAGTATATATGTGTTCAGACCTCAGTGGCAGCGGAATCTTCGAATTCCATAGTGAATGCATTATTTTGAAAATTCAATTGAAAGCTTAAATTCCTTCTGTTGGCAGTACACCTACCGTCAAAATTTAAGTACATGGATTTGGAAAATATATAAGTACATCTATGAACACTGACTTACTCTTGGTTATCTAAACTTTGACTTTTCGAAACTAACAAGGAAACCTATGGGTGCGTCAAAGGCTTTTTTGACTAAACTTAGTAGAGGAGTTGGGTACATCAGGAAACCATCAGAAAACATGATTAAAAATGGTTTCATCTATAAAGACAGACGCAGTGACCAAAGGTTTGGTTAATAAGAATAAGCATTTATAGTGTGATCTATATACGAAAATTCATGTTTATTTGTAAAAAGGTATGTAATAATGGGAAACAAATATGCTTTATTGGATATTGGGTAAATGTGCTAATGAATCTTGTGTAGGTGGATCCCAATACTAATTATATGTGCATTGGGTTTCCATTTCTTGAATTGTTTCAAAATTAACAGAGTATTTCTGGACATTTGAATCAATTATGCATACTAATATCACATCTCATTATCTCTCCAAAAATACACTTATGGCAAAATTGACCTCTCCAATGTATTTCTGGTAACATTCTATCCCAGATCCATGTCACATGCCCCCTTCCTATGGAAAAGTCGAGCAAGATTCAAGATGGCCGACTTCAAGGTGGCGCCCATGACGAACGTACCCTGTAAAAGATAGCGCATTCTCCCAATAACCATTAATGCATATATGTATGTGTAACATTCTTCAATATTCCTAAACTCAGACGATAAAAGCCTTTATTATATATACATCATTGTTCACGTAATATCCGAGAAAGAGCTTTATAAAGAGTGAATTTCTTGATTTTTTAAATGATCTTCGTTTGTAAATTAGTTCGGTTACTATCTTTATTAAATACAATTTAAACCCCTTACCGATATTTTTTAGCTACAATTTCCCAAATCTTAATCACAAATCATGGTGGAATTCGGTGTCCAATTTAGGATTTAAAATTTCGGTATCAGTCTTAAACTTAAGAACCTAGTTACTATATTATTTTAATCTTATTTACTTTTTAAGTTTCAGATCAGTTGCTATTTTACACAGAAACTAAATAACTTTACAACAAATTAATAACATTGCTACAAGCAAAGTAACATTACTACAGACTAAATAATATGAAATTAAATTTTAAAATAGCATATAACAAAGCAAGTAATATAAAAACATATAGAATACACAAGAGGCATAACTCAGATGTTGGTATTTAGCATTCGATTAAGAGTGTTATCAGATCCCAAAATATCAATATTTGAATGAAGGATATTGTACGCAATTACTAACTAGTCTATAGAATAAGGAGCGCTGCAGTATACTTAACCTAGGCCTGGTACAATGAAGCAAATCATTATTTCTGGTTATCTGCAAGGGAACGCGGAAGTAAAATTTATATATTAACTCTCCAGTTCTAAGATTCCCGTTAAGTATCTTGTATAAGAACATCCATTCTGCCAGCTTGCGAGGAGAAGATGGAACTTAGAGACGAAGAATGATTAATAAACGCAACGTACCGATGGCATTCTTCTTTTCACTATGACAAGAAAACAGTTTAGAACGGAGTAAATATTAGAAATACTATCCATAATACTAAAATATATTACATTATGTCTTTTTTTGATTTTGCTAAGCTGGCATAATTTTATGAACACGGAATGTGTTGATATTTAGTCGTGGCAGCCTAGAAACATTTATTGTATCTAATACTACTTTTAATTCCGCCTAGATCTTTACATTATCCTACATAGCATTGGAAATAGCATCGCCGAGTATTCCGTTTTACATTTATAACCGAACTAAAAGAACCATGCTATTGCATAGTTATCTGGAAGGATACCGCTTATTTTGTCAGCATAAAGAATAAAGTATCTTGGAATTTCAGCTTTGCATTTAAAATTTCGAAGTTGATCTTTGTAGAGCAGTGATTCTCAGCCTACACCAGTCGACGCGACGTGAATTGTTAAGTGTTCCGTTAAACTTCTGAGACTACAATTTCGATGGGTAATTATTTCAAATAATTTCATCTAATATTAATTTAAAAAAAAGAAGCAAGGCAAGCCTAGCGCGCAGAAGACCTAGTCGCTAGCTGTTCGTGTCTGGTCATATGATGGAATCGAGTGAAATATGTTGAGAACTATTGCTGTACAAGTGTACTGGGTACATAATTTCTTTCGAAGGTACTACTGTTGGATTAGACATGTGGAATTTAGTTACTTATTCTTTTTCAATACAAGCTGTATTTGGAATCCCAGCCGAGTTATTAGATGTGCATTTTTTTAAAAATCACGCCTATACGCCAAATAGAAGTTGTCTACCGTAGCTATCAAACTTTTCAAAATATATAAAAAAATGTTTCCTCTTCGAGTTGCTACGCGTTAACTATTTGTTTAACAAATGGAAATTTATCCACTTTCAGTTTAAAATTTTTGAAGTTCAAACTCTGTATGCATTTCGAAAACATTACTCCATTAGTTTTGTCTCATGCTGTTTAGTGAAACATTTATTTTAACATGTCTGTTTGCATTATATACGAGATATTTGAGGTAAAAAAAACTTAAATCTCCAATAAATATACCAAGACAAGTTTTGTTGCATTGCATACGAATTATTTCTGTATTATGCCCATATTAGTATTTTGTTTTCCATTGCATTAATTTCTATCTCTTGGAACCTAACGTGAATGGAATTTGTGTCTACCTATCTCGTGGTTCTCTATCTTATGCAGAACGACTGATGCTTTGTTCCTGCAAATGGAGGAATGATATCCTGCCATGCCATACTTTGGCGCATATTTGTACTGTTATGTTCGTTGTCTAACTATTAGACAAACAGTGAAACAATTCTCCAGGAGGAAAGAGCTAACGTTTCTTATAATTCAAACAACTACCATCCTTTTCATATTGTTATTAAAACTTTCATATTGTTATTAAAACTATCTTTATTGCTAAGAAGGCTTTAAACTATATTAAATAAAAGCAATAATCGTAATATTACCGTCATTATACAAAGTAATGTCTTCTTCAGACTTACAACTTCTGAAAAGTAAGACGTTGATATCTCTTTCTGTACTTTAGTATAACATAATATCTTGAAGCAACCATATTCGTCCTCTCATTAAAAAGTCACATTTGCCTCTAAAATATACGCCAGCTAACATTTTACTTTTCAGTTTGATAACACTGATACTTTGCACACCTTATAACGTTGTTCATAGAATGACATTAGAACTAATTCTACACGAAAACTTTCAAGGGTTATTCATAATATAATTCAAGATACTTTGCACGTCGCATCGACTGTAGAACATATCTGCATTCAGTATATAAAGTTTATAAAATTTATATGATTCTGTATCATGTTCCTTAAGCCTGTCTGGTTAGTAAGTAATTGAGTGCGGTTTTTCACTTTCAGTATTTTTTGCAGATCAATTTAATTGACTTATAAACACCAATTATTTATTATATTAAAGAAAATAGAGGTAACTATTTTCTTATTGTACTTTTTGTTTTCTAATTAAAAAGCAACCTCGGGTTAGCCGGAACGTTAACGTGATTGCTTTCTATGCATGTGGTCTCTGGCTCTATTCCCGCTTGGGTCAATTGAACGGAATGGTGCGTATACTTATTACGGACGTTAATAGCAATTCAGTCGATTAATCTAGCTTGGATGCATGCTGTAGTTTAGTTGATTATTTTCTTACGCAAACTTTATATTTGTATCAAGATGAACGCTCTATTTTTCTATGTGTGTGAGCAAAAGAGGTAGTAAGAGGTATAGTCAAAAGTAATTTGAATTGAAGAGAGGTAAAAGTTTTCAACACTACAGCTCCCTAAAGTGTTTTTCATTTGAACTACTCCCTCAAGTGGTTGATGTTTATTCATCAAAGCGTTCTTACTCTCAACAAATTATAATTGTGGGCTTTGAAGAAACATTCTTCTCTTCCATAATTACTTAACCACATCGCCTAGGAAATGAGGGAGACGAACTTCTAAAAACATTAATTGGGCATGTGTTTTTGGTTTTACCCTTTGCTGTTGAACTCGTGTGAAACTTCTGACCGTGAAAACTTTAACCATGTTTGAGAGGTGTGTGAAACCAAACCTTCCTCTTTAGAGTCAGAGAGAACGAGGAGCAAGAGGCAGAGATATTGGTACTTTCTAACTGGTCAAGCTTTCCCTTAACCTATCCCTGATGCCTGAATGCGAGAACTAAATTCAAGTCCACGCAAATAATATAAAAATGGTAACATAGTTAACTGCCTGTTGCGTTAATTTATACGTTTTAAAAGAATGTAGAATTCCACACAACGCACGTAGTTAATTTTACCCACTAAATAGTTTCGTGATGATATATAAATACAGGATATACATTCCTCTAAACTGTTAGTATATAATCATTTTTAGAACTGAAAGTATATTATGAGATAATTCCCACATCTATTTTTGAAGATTGTATCATATTATTGTGTTTTCATTTGATTTTGACATTTCTTCAGAAACAACACTCAAGTTTGGATGAGAAACATTTAATGTCAAAAATTTGTTTTTTTGGTAGGAATATTTTCGTAACACTAATAAGTAGGGTTATGACTTTGATGCACTATAAATGTGAAGAAAATGCAAAATAAAAAATGCATTTATGCACGAAAACATCTTTAAAAAAATGCACTATAATTCAGAAAAAATGTTCATTTTCGAGTATTCATATACTCGAAAACACTTAGAAAGAATCATTATTTCTAACGAAACCAGTTAATTTTTTTTACAAAAATAAGAAAGTAAAATATACGAAGTGTCATTGAGAACTAATCTCTTTTGTTCTACTCAAACGAGGCACGAAACATATCGTTGCAATACAAAAACATATGGAGATTTTCGAATTCAAAATCATGTCGGTTGTCAGTCAATAAGGATTTGTACATTGAAAATGTTCGTTCTGTTTCTGCAGACACCACAGGAGTATATTCAAAATAAACAACATCACTTACTCCCAGTTTACTTTCAAATTCAGGCTGTACATTTTTTTTTCTGAGAGAATATCTGCTACAGAGCACAGCACGCGAACAACTGAGTTTTTTTTTTGACACAATCTCTCTTATTTGTCCAGGAACATTTTCTAATTTATTTACTGCATTTTTGATTGAGTCAATTGAGTTGTCAACTTTTGTTCAGATTTATTTAGGGAAGTAATGACACCAGGTAAAAATCCAAAATTCGATTGAATGTGCACAAGCTTACCTTGAATTGCAGGAACGGCTAGTACCTCTTGTGCAGTTCGAATCGCAGAAGCTTCGGAATTGTCGAAATAGTCTATATTTTTTTGACAGCTTCGAAGTTCTGACAGTAATTTTTACAGGGTTCTAGCCACGTCCCCCACCTGGTAAGGACGAGGCTAGGTGGTAGAGTGAGTTCAGGATGCTCAGATTAAAAAGCAGCTACACGTGATAGGGCTTTACTGAACACTTTATTTACACTTCCTATGAGTTTATCAACATCAGGAAACTGCACATGTATCTCTTCAGCCACTCTGTGGCAACCATGGGCAAGGCACGCAATATGAACCATTTTTGAATAAAGCGCCTGCAATGAGTCCACAGCCTTCACCGTATACGGAGCACATCAGTTACAAAGAGCAGCACAGTTTCGTAAGGGACAGTATCAGGTCGTAATAAATACATTGATTTATCGAATGATTTGCTGATGGTGGAATAGTTAACCTTCTTCCAAAACTTCACAGTTCAAAAGAAATGTTTTACCCGGCTCACCCTCTTGCATCAATCACTCCAAGAACAACATTTACTAAATTTCGTCCCTCCGAATCACACGTTTCGGCCATGGACACCCACATTTTCTTTCCTTCCGCTTCTTGCCTAATACACTGCTTTGTTTTCTCGTAAAGTTTTTGCACATAATTCTTCCTTAATGTCGAAGAAACGGGGAGGGATTTACATATGAATTGTTTTTAAATGCACGCAATATCGTGTTATCTACTTTGTTCAACGGAATTTCAGCACAAATATATGCTTCACACAAACCTTCGAAAAAGACAGAACGGTTTGACGTACCACACTGCGGGAGAAGCTGTTGCTGCGCAGCATTAGCACGTAACTCAAGTCCCCGTTTGTCTTTGTCCCGTCCAATATGCTGTTCAACAGTAAATTTTCTTTCAGCTGTATCACACACTGCAGTAGAGTTGAAAATACATTTCCATCTGTTGAAAATACATTTCCACCTTCAAATTCAGTCACAAACCGTTTAAGTTTTAAAGCTGTGCTTTCTTTAATCTTCGGCATTTTAACAAAGCTGCAACAAGTACAGAACTGCCAGCCCAAGCGTCTACTACGAACCCACAACACAAAACAGTTGAATGTCAAGTTCACTGAAAGTTTTCGCGCTAATTCTCCCCGATTGAGGGTGTCACAGTGAGCCAACAAAGAAATTTATTACTAAATCTACCAATCCAGCACTTTTCTTCACTTGTTTTTGTTTTCTAAAACAAAACAAAACAAAATAGAACACTGCAGTTAAAAGTACAAATAAACACTAAACATGCACATAAATTATCCAAAAAACTGTTTAAAAATGCACTTATAAACAGAAATAGACAAAAAATGCAACAACAAATGTGTCTGAATTCACTCAATTTTCATCAAACCCAGTTTATAACCCAGCGAGAAAAATTTATATTTATCAAAAAAAAAAGGAAAAGGATGCAAAATCATCAAAATCGTAACCCTACTAATAAGTAATCATTTAGAGAAAGTGCAGATAATTTCTTTAATGAAATAATGTATAATGCTATTACCCTTTTGTTTCTAAAGAATTGTACAAACGGAAGATTTTAGCAATAGCGTAATTTCCGGTTCTCGGTTTTTCTACGCTAGGTCTCGCGGATGTAAACGTTTTTGTCCAGCAGCTTGCTAGCTAGCTTTCATGGATGTAAATTTGCACCGGCTGGACCTTCGTTTCTTCGTTGAAAGGTCAGAGTGAATTGGGAAATTCGATAAGAGTAATAATTTTCATTAATAATTGTAATCTTTGTACTAAGGTAAACCTATAGTTTAAATACAGTCTCCATTAAAACAGCGCGTGGATCTAATTACGTTAATTATGTGCTAATTATAAGGTATCAATAACCAATAATTAAGCAATTAGTATTAGGAGAACATAATTCACCAAGAATTTTCCATTAACAGTAATTCTTAAATAGTGAATATTCCTGTTTAGAATGAACTATTTCAATCTTAAAATATTTTATTCCAAAACCAACCAACACTTTCTTGCATAAATAGTTGAAAACCGTAACTAAACTTTGCGAAGGTGAAAGAGGGGATTTAAGCTAAAAGTGCTAAATCACTCGGAGACTTTTTTAGAGTGCAACAAAGATTGCTAAAGTGTCCTAGATGTTGTTTCTATTAAATCTTAATGGCTTTGAAAGTTTTTAGAGCTTAATTCTAACTTGTGAATTATTTTTGTGTCCTGCTGTCGGTTTTCATTAAAGTTTCGCCATTAAAAGTAAACGAGAATTTAAAGTAAATTAAATCAACGAAATATAATTTAATCTGCGTAGCTATTAATAAATCAAGGATTATATTTTGGCTATAAATAACATTGAATCTGTAAGTGAGTTCACGGTTCGGATTTTCATTTAAAATTATTGAATTGAGTTAAAGGATTCTCATTCAAAGTTTTAATCTGTTTTAGTTAATCTCTAAATACAGTGAATGACAGATAAAGAGTGCATTAAACTACGTAGAGTGGTTTTCAACGTGTGGCCCGTGGTCTTATGTTAAAAGGAGTCGCAAGTAAATAATTTCTCTAAATTTGATTTAGTTGTTAAATCTGATTATTTTCTCCTTAAATAAGTCCTTTTAGAGTTCTTAAGCATTCGATGTGCACGACTGCTCGACTATTTTGATTTTATTACTGAATGATTGGAAAAGTACAGGCGAGTGTTATTGAGTAAGGCACATAAACGATGTTCCGAATGCGTGGATGTATCCTGTGAGCGAATGGTTATCTACATTACGATATTTATAATTTAAATGTGTTTAGCGAAACACATAGGTCTTATCTTTCCTTAATTCATAATAGTGGCGGATGGATACTAGCTGTTGATAGAAAACATGTGAATTCCATTAAGCTTCGCTTCTATGGACTGAATATTTATAATCTAGTTACGTACAAGATCCCTCCATTTGTCATGCTTTTGAAATTGATATTGAAGTAATATTCAGTTCTATATTAAATCAAAATAGGGGAATAAATTGTTATTTGTTGAAAAGAACTTGTAATTCAGTTTTCATTTTGAGAAGAATAAAGTTTCTTCCCAGTAATTATTTTGAGTTTTTCCTCTTTAATAGATTGCAAAACCATTACCAAAAGATTGGGATTAAATCGGGAGTCCTTCTTGGAGGTACTTTTAGAGGAGGTTACTTCAGATAATGTCATTGCTGTTGAACCAATTTACATTCATATGGTAACAACGAAGTTGGATGAATTCAATTGATAAGAGATTTTTGGTTTTCTATTTTCCTTTACCATTGAATGACTTTGAAATAGTTTTGCTTTTCGTAAATAATTCATTTAGGGAATTGTCTACTTTTAAGGCAACCGTCCTTAAAATGATATCATCCAGACTTACTTTTGCCAACATAATGGAAACAAGCAGTTTGGTACTTACTGGCGGTGATACCGACTGACGACGTTCATCTGAATACCCAATGGTTCCACCAGAAAAATTACAGTAGTGTACTAGGATAAAGTGCTTTTCGGTACCTTTTCACTTCCCTACATTTTCAAAGTTCCTCGCGAGTAACATCATGCTTCAAATTTGACTGGTTCAAATCAAACCAAGCAGCCGTGGCTCAGTGGTATAGCGCTGGCGTAGCATTAGGTAGGTCGTGGGTTCAATCGCAGACGCCGAACATACTGACTGAGGTATTTTATAGAGTTTTTCCTCAGTCACAACCAGGCATATGTCAGCATGGAACCTTAACATAGGCCCTGGCCGACATCTTCCCGAATCCATACCCCTCCCCCATCCGGGCCTGAGCCTTAGATTCCTAAAGGATACAAATCAAACTAAAAATTCATGTCAAAATTGTCACTTTCACTAACAATTATGAGTTAAATATATGACTCTATTACATGCTTCTATTCGATCACAAAGCTCTGAATTAATATTTTTTATATACAAGACTATTTGTTAAACACACTCCCTTACGTAGTAAAGATGTTTATGAAGTAAAGTTATTACATGCTCTAAAAAATTTCGAAACATTTTGAACACGTTTAATAAATAAAAGAATCTCCGAGATAATCACAGAAAAAAAGTTTCAGTAATTGTGTATGACATAATATGATTACGTCAGAGAATAAGATGGACGTCAGTTGCTCTATAGGACAACTAATATATTTTTATATAGTTGTCTTTCAATGACATCATACATGACTTGATGGTCATAGTTTTAGTTTTATATTATTATGGAACTTCAGTTGATCTTTTGATATGCTGTTCAGTTCAATAAGTTTATATTGTTGCGAATAGAGGCTGACTGATTTTAAAGGCGACATGAGTATCAGAAAAAAAGGCGAAAAGATTACTGAAGAATGATACTAGTATACTTTTAAGAACGAAGTGATTACAATTATAATGTGAATAAAGTGTTTGATCATTGTGTTAGTTGAAGTATCATATCCGTGTACAATGTTTTCTGATAATATTATTGCGAATTAACTTTATTTCAAGATCGGGCAGCTTACCTGTCACCTGAGGGCCTACACTCATTAATTACTATAGTAAATTTATGTACTAAACTAGAGATCAATGAGTAAAGTGTGAGCGCAAGATTTGAGTATTAGAAAGAAATTTTGCTTGGTCAATTTAATAAAAGTTGAAGTCTCTTGATAACTTACATTTACCTTGGCTTGCTGTAGGTAGTGTGTATGTTTAAGAATTACATATTTACATAGAACAAACGTTACCATATCTAAGCTTCAACGTAGAGCCTAGGTGGTCTTGATATTGTGGAACATACTTGGATTAGTTACACACTACGGTAGTTTAGAATACAGCAGAAATGGCGCAGCCACTTGCAGTGATGGGTGCCGCTGCGCAACAAAGAATCGAAAAATTCAATCCGGAATCAATGGATATCAACGTATACTTAGAACGTTTTAACACATTTTGTGAGATGTGGGAAGTGAAGAAGGATAGAAAAGTGTTGCTGTTCCTTTCCATGATGGGACAGGATATGTATGTATACAATTATTAGAGAAGAGGTATAGGAACAGTCCTTTACGACAATAGCTGACAAACTGAGAGAGCATTTTGAAGAAAAATGGATTGTTGTTGTGGAACGATTCAAATTCCATTCTATTAATAACACTCCTGCCCATGTAATAAGAGAGTTTATAAGTCACCCTCAAGAAATAAGTCACCAAATGTAATTTCGGAGAGTCAGCTGATGATCTAATGAGAGATCAGATAATAGTCGGTACACATGACGAGACAGTTCAGAAACGACCCTTATCAAACGCTTAGCTAACACTACAGAAAGCCATAGATATCGTAACAATTGAAGGGTAAGTTGTACAAGATGCTCGGTGCTTTCATCAGAAATATAGGTCAACTGCCGATTGTTTTCCTGTTCAGAATGAACGAAAAGTAACATACAACTATCGAAATAGTAATCGTACAGATAATAGAGAAACTAGGCAGCTGTGCTATAGATGTACTAAAAGCCACCCGGACTTTTGTAATTGTCCCGCAAGGACCTTCACCATTTTTTTTGGTTTTATTTGCAAAAGAAATAACATGTTCACGAAGCCAATTTTCAGTTTCAAAGGCAGAGAAGTACTGAAGCACAGGGAGTGATGAAGTAAGTAGGACCTATGACTAGAGAGAGACCGGTTGTGACATCTGTTTTCTTAGAAGACTGTTTAACGATCTTATCTAAAATAGACGTCAACGAGGAGAAACTTAAGGCTATTGAAGTATTAATACAAGAGTATTCAATAAAATTACAGGTTCAATCAAATGTACAAGTCAACATAATATCGTTATCAATAGTAGAATGGGAGTTACTACAATATTTTAAACCAAAAGAATCACACATACGCTTGATTAACAATGCCCAGATACAATAATATAATCGGCTTAACTGGAAGTAAACTTAAATGCCATGAAATATAGGATGGAATTTAAAGTAATCCCACTTTCACTTAAATATGTAATAATAGGCCAAATGTGATTGGATATGATTCATCCATTTTGGTATGTAGGGTTTGGTAAGCAAACACAGTAAGTTTCGCGTGAGACTACAGATACGGTTGGATATGTAGAAAATAATTACTACAGATACAAATAAGTAAGGAGTAAGCTACAGCAAATATAGTAGAACCAGAGAGACTTGATGATACCTCGATTTACAGTTTAATGCAGACATTAGATATAATCAAAGAAAGTCAAGCAGATTTTGCTCGTATATAGAGGTCCTTTCGACGAAGGTAGACGACTGTATTGCAAATCAAAAGAGGATAACAATAAAAGTACAGCAACTCTCGGATACATTAGAGAACATAGCAAACAAAGATAATCAGATTTTTAGATTCGCATCCGCTAATAACGCAATATCAAATGAAGATGAAGAGAATAGTACTGATGGTCCATAAGAAAGTAACCACAGAGAAGTAAGCGCTCAAAGCGACGAGATAAGACAAATGGTAGCCCTTTTTCACATGAAGAAATATCTAAACATAAGGAAGAAGTAGCAATGCAAACTGCCTTAACAATAAAGGATATTCACATTTATTGTATAGCCGGAGTTTTGCGAAGAACAAACAGAAATTGCAAAGATGTCTTGCAGATGTTCGTCTCTCCGAAGCGAAAGATATGTTCTCAGAACCATATCATTGTTCTGACACGAACACAACAATGGATTGATATGGTGTATAATTTGGCTAATGTTTATAGGTTTTCCTTAGGTTATGATGTACATGAAAATGAAGATAAATGGAGTGTGCCACAGAAAAAAAAGATCTATTTTAAAGTAAGAAATCATTAAGGAACGCTATGGTACAGGTTGTTTCAGGTAAACGCAGTTGATTATATTGAAAGTGGCTTAATCGAATTCTAGTCAATCGTTGCGTTTTCATAGTTAATTATGCCTAATGGAAGTTTCTTTTAGAGAGCGGTGGTGAATGGCGTAATACGATTACATCATAGAATAAGATGGACGTCAGTTGCTCTATAGCACAACTTATGTTTTTATATAGTTGTCTTCCAATGACATCATACATGACTTGATAGTCATAGTTTTTGGTTTTAGATTATTATGAAACTTTCATCGATATTTTGATGTTCTGTTCAGTAAAGTAAGTTTATATTGTTGTGAATAGATTCTGAATGATATTCTATGCGACTTGAGTATCAGAAAAAAAGACGAAAAGGTTACCAAAGCATGATAATAATATACTATTAAGAACGAAGTGATAACAATTATAATGTGAATAAAGTGTTTAATCATTGTGTTAGTTGAAGTGTCTTATCAGTGTATAATGTTTCCTGATAATGTTATTACGAATTAACTTTGTTTCAAGATTGCGTAGCTTACCTGTCATCTGAGGACCTACACTCATTAATGACCATTGTATATGTACGTATCTACTAAACTGGAAATCAATTAGTAAAGTATGAACACGAAATTTGAATATTTGAAAGAAATCTTGCTAGGTCAGTTTAATAAAAGTTGAAGTCTCTTGATAACTTGATGGTTTGATGTAGGTAGTGTGTATGTTTAAGAATTACGTATTTACAGAGATCAAACCTTACCAAATCTAACCTTCAACGTAGAGCAAAGGTGGCCTTGCTATTGTGGAACATAATTGGATTAGTTACACACTACGGTAGTTTAGAATACAGCAGTATAATGCAACGGAGCGGCTACTAGTACTCAAAAGAAAATAAGTAGACGGCACTGTAGATAGCCTATAAAGCACTGTTAGTTATACTTGTACATTTGGCTTAGTTTCTCTTGTCAATGGATGCCGCAATTTAGAAACACGTAATGAAATACGCCTCATTTGTTCACTTGAACTAGTACATCCATTCCGTAAATACCTTTTTGAAGAAACACAAAATAAAGACTGAAGGTGAGAGGAAGAAAGAAAGGAAACGATAACGTATGAAACTGTATGTTTTCATACTATTATATCTTAAATCTAAATTCTACTTATAATTTAACACCATATGCATTGAACTCCTTGCATTGCATTTATGGTATAAAGAGATACATCATAAAATGTGATGAACAGTGAACTAACATTTAATACTGCTTGCTATATTCATACAAAGTCCGGTCCATAAGTTCCCCGATTAGGGCCAGTGGAAGAAAAATAAGAAGGTTGGCTCAAGGTTATGATTTGTTTTTGAGCCAGAAACTCTTTAGCCGTGTCAGTGCATTCGGAACAAATCTTGTGCACACTTTTCGTTTTCTCAACTCTTCGGTTAAAATTCGTAAAACCAGTGTTCGGTATATTGAGTGTATTAACTGAGACGTCACTTTTCGATGTTCTTTGAGCATTTTGGCTAAGGTTCGGCTTCCTTCGTCCTTCACTGACTCCCTAACCTCTCAAAACAATTTATACTTCTCAAGAACGGTTGTTTGGTTTAGTGCTGCATGACCATAAGTTTTCTGAATAATTGTTAGCGTGTCTGTTGCAGACATGTCGGTTTTACAGCAGAATTTAATTGTTACACGTTATTGGTCCTTCTCATCTACTTCACACTTTAATACAGACTAATAATAGCGATGTGAAATACACGTCTTGTCTTCTAAATTTCTACAACTGCACTGACGCAAATTTGCAGTGTTTTCAAGTAGATTTAGTACAGCGTAATTCAATCGCTACGCCAACAAATAGCGTCAGTATGAAAGCGCTAAAAATCAGCCCGGGAAATTATGGACCGGACTGTGTATTTATATCATGAGAACGAATAGTATCTATATATCTTGTTAATAATTAATGGAGCAACAACATGAAGAAGTTGCAAAAAGGTTAAATGAACATTTCAATAAACATAAACAAATAAAGAGTGGCAATATGCTAAACGTGCTAAGTGAAAAATTTTGAAATTTTACAATAGAAGCAGACAATGTAATAGATTTTGGTTTCACATAACGGATCCCTTTCAACAAAATGTAGATGGTTTTTTGACACCACAGGAATAAGAAGTGCCAAATTTTGCTAAAAATCGAGTAGTTAAGGAGAGGAAAACGTAAATAAGAAGACTGTTCTAAGTGCCACACTATGTAAACTCAGGTTCCAAGTGTCTTCAGCATTTTCTGTTTGCATTCCTATGCCTGTTGAAGCGCAAAATCATATTTACAATTATAGCAGGTCTGAGTAACAGCAATATTATATAACAGCGTAGAAGATTGTTCATATCGAACCTTTATTTATCAATTCATACAATAGACAAAATATACACTACTCATTCTCACTGTCTGTTTCATGGTATCATTGAGTTGCTGAAAGTGTTCTATAAAACTCCTTGTGATGGTCAGGAAGCAAAGGCAGTTTAGCCGAAATATCTTACATTTTTTAACACACAAACGGGGCTGATCTTTAAGATATACTGAAATTTGCTGTATATCAGTCATACATTTTCCTATTTTGTGAACATTGAATAATAACTAATTTTGAGGGTCATTGTACGCAGACTTAATAGATACTTGTGATGATCACATATGACAAATTTTGAGCTTTGTACGTTTCGAAATAATTCATTTCGTCAATGTCAACAGTGTAATAACAGCTTCTTTAGCATCCAAGAAGTTATTGCAATAACTTGAAATGGGTTAGAACGTTTAGCTGACTCAACTATGTTGTGTAAACCTTGGAGAACGAAAGACTTAGTTACCTTTCTGCGTTTCTTTATGATAGCGAAATCTCTATTGCAACTTTAGAAACCATGACCTTGACTAAGAACATGTGTACTAATCTCCTCACTTAGAACATCACATGGCAACATGACATGACTGGTAGACCTACGCTTCCTGATGGCGATTCTATCTGTTCCTGATTTTTTGTCACATGGAATAAAGAAGGAGACATGCGGGTGGGCAAATCGAACATGCTTGTGGATAAAAGTGTATTTCTTTTAACCAATGATGCTTAGAACGTTTAGTATTTTGACTCTTTATATATTCAAATTATAAACAACGACACATTGTTAATATTCCTCTATCCAATGTTGAACTTATCCCGATGACGCCGAATTATCACCATTCCTTTAAAAAAAGTTGTAAATTTTGGAAAATTAAGTTGAAAATATAGTTTATTTTTATAAATTCTTATTTATTGAAATAAAAGAAAAACACTCGTTTAAGCATCTGTCATTACTTATAATATTTCCTTGTTAGAAAATAAAACAATGGTGTGGAGTTTCTAGGCCTATTCAAAGACAAAGAAAGAGAATTGGAAGAACAGAGAGAAAAAGATACAGGAAGCAAAGGCAGGGAAGAAACAGATAGGTATATGTTCATTGAGCTGTTGTTCCGTTTATGAACTTAATTCTCCCACTTATTTTCCTCCCATCCTTTATCCTTTTCTCTATATATCTCTCTCTTACACACACACACACACTCACTCACTCGCCCACTCTTTCTTTCACAAACTCATGCATATGCCGAGATTGAGTGAAGGAGAGAGAGAGAGAGAGAGAGAGAGAGAGAGAGAGAGAGAGAGAGAG
>JAGDQP010010645.1:0-53711 GCA_022664845.1 Lepisma saccharinum
TTTCGTAGAACACTATTACAATGGAAGTTATGTTGTAGAACTATAGTATGGAGAGAGAGAAAAATAATGTTCAAATATAAGCCTGTTTTAAGGAAGCAGTAAGAGAAAATTATATTTATATTATAACAACGAAAAGTGGAAAGTATTGGAGACCATTATTATTGTTTGTTGACTGTCCTTAGGGGCAAACGACTTTCAACTTCACAGTCATTAGACCTAGCGTTGCCTGTGTTACCGAACATGATTTCTCAATTACAGATTTTGTCGTTCGATTGTCAAAGCCTATTTAAGATACCAACCCCCTTTCAACGTTGCGTGGCACTTGCCCTCGAATTCCCCATCACATTTTATTATGAGACTCACTGAATTGTATGACCCAGTGAATATTTCACTTCGTTACAAAATGTTGAGTACTCGTTGTACGTTATTTGCTTGTCCACCGTGTCGAAGAAGAATTAAAACCGAATGAGATAGTCGTTGTAAGGAGCAGAATTTATGCAGATCGAAGACATGGCTTGTTTCAAGGAGTATGAACGAGATGACAAGATGGTCCAGTGTCACAGATGTGACGACTGGTATCACAGTGAATGTGAGGAATGTCCCCAGAGACATGTCAGGTACAGAACGAACTGGAGTAGTTAGCTTCGAATGAAGCATTATGGATGTGTGCGAAATATGAACATCGGGAGAATTCCATGGAAAATAAAGCAGAAATATTTGTAGAATTCGATGAATACATGTTCCGTAACTTAATGCGGCAGATGCAGTACGCCGATGAAGAACAAACTAACGGTATAACACACATATCGCTATAAATCAAAATGACTAAAGGAAAACTGTCTCATCGAATCAAAGATGTAAGCCGTAGCTGTGAAATATCGGCAGCGGAACTAAGGGAACAAGTTTAGCAAACCACAGATGAGGTTGAGCAGGTCGACAACAGGAAATAAGCATACTGAAAATGCCACAGGAGTCATTGGTGGAACGATCTTTGAAACTAAAAATAGAATGCAGTCAAAATCATCACGAGGTGAAGGAAAACGTATCGCTAGAGTCGGGATCACTCGATTCGAAACTGCAGAAAGTCCAATACGAAAGTCAGAAGTGAAACACGTTGAAAAGAGATTTTACAGATGAGCACAGTGGTGATGAAAATGTGGAAGGCCACCGAGAATTCATATAAGCAACGGTAGATGAGTGTATGAAGAGTGTAGAAGAAGGCTCTTTGTGGAAACTGGAAACGAAAGAAGTAATGATGTGCCAAATGGCGTTGATTGATAGACATTGCAAAATAAAGATTGAGGAGATGAAATCGAACTTGTGGCCGAGTACACACGAGTTGATGATCATGCAGGATTGAATGGGTAAATATGAAGAATGTTTGGCTAATGTGGAGAAACAAGTCCACCAATGAACTTAGGTTCGGAATCCAGAATTTTGTTATATTGTGACTCCGGTTCAGTATGTCGTGGTTTAACCAATGATATCTCGTATCTACAATTTTGGCACCTAAAGTTATTACTGTCTAATTATTGAAAGAAAAAAAATGGTAGACTTTCCAGTTGAAATTTTGTAACAAGTAAACGGTCAATTTACCTCTTGGTTTATTTGTTACGAAGCTTCAGCTGGAAAGACAGCCGTTTTATTCCTTTCAATAATTTAACAACAACTTTAGTCTAGTGACAAAAATTGCAGATATGAGATAGATAAATTTTTAACCGTCGATGTTGTACCATTAAAATCTCTCACAAATGGTTTTCATTTAAATTACCTCTGTACTTTGATTTTGTAAACTTCATCACAGAAAAAGGTTTGTTCACATCTAAAGGTAGTCCCAAATACAGGTAAGGTAACCACGTGCAAAATCCTTGATTTTAGGGAAACATTCTTCTGCAAGGGATTTGTAAAACTTAGGCTTCCTTCTTTGCAATTCCCTTCAAGTGGTCATTAGCTCGCAAATCTATGAGTTCCATTTGCAATGCTGGTCGAACATTCTCAATTTCAGAAGAAAAACGGTTCTCGAAAATCCTAATCTCCTTGGAATGGGCATCTGAGAATCTGGTTCAGCGCTGTTCTTTCAAATCATCAAGAATTTTCTCAACAAACAAGTGTGGAAATTCCGAGTAATTTTATTTCTTTTTAACTCCAATTGATTAAGTGTACAAAGTTTTCATGCACAATGTTATGTTTGAAAAGTACCAGTTTACAGCTAAGACATTTCACATGAGTATAAAGATCACAGATAAGATTGTTCTCCCCTCAAAGCTTCTTATTTACCATAGCTCATTCAAATGCAAAGATATATCAGCACAGAAAGTTCGTTTCCATAGTCATTCTTTGTTAGACAGAATTTCCATAGGTTTGCTTATTTCGGTAAGAAATATTTCAATTCCTACCTCCAACGGAAACAAAAGTCTTACCACAGCTCAACCATCTGGGCTGGATGAGAAAACACTATCCACTTAAGTCGAGAAGGCTACGTTAGATGTTAGTATAGTTCTTTTTAGATAATACCTTAACATACCTGAATATTCGAATAAGCACCTATGTCGAGAAGATTGGGTTAGTGAAAGCAGTACTTTAGTTTTCTTAATAAATTTGTCACGAACCGTGGGCCGGATGTTGGAGACCCCGAGTTAGAGAATACATTCGTCACGCCCGACATCTCAAAGTTGACCATCTTCAATCTTGTTCGATTATTTACTTATTTATTTTTAATGAGAAAGGGGACACGTAATATGTCAATCTTGGCTAGAATCTTACCAGAAATACATTTATGAAGTCAGTTTTGCCATTCATTTATTTCTATAGGGATAATGAGATGTAACATTAATATTCGTAGTTGATTCGAAAGTATGGAAATACACTGTTCATTTTTAAACAGTGGAGGAAATGAAAACATAGTGTACACCAAGGAGTACTGTCCACCATTCATTAGCATGCATTAGGTTTTTGTTCTTTCTTGCATCATATCTCGAGGAACACATTCCAGAAACCTTCTTAAGTTTCTCATAGAATTTCCGTGCTCTCTAACGGTCTTGTGAAGGGTTTTTACAACGCGTGTTAAACAACATAAGCCCAATACCTGAACGGTGCCAAAAAAGCATATATGATTTGGAACATTATCTTCTTTAACGCCGACATGCAATTTATAAAGAAATGAAATCACGATATGATTCCTGGAATATTAAACTTTTTAAACTCATTGAAAGACGCGCCCTCCAAATAACCCTATTTATTGTAATGAAATATTCCTCTTCTTTTGTCCATCAGATAGATCCAAGGTAAATGAACAACTTGGCTATCTCAGTTTAATTTGGCCAATATTTGGAATTTTATCCTTTTTAATCTCACCGATTCATTTAAATAGCATCATATAGGAAAAGAAATTACGCTAAGTACAAAGTTACTTACTCCCTACTCACGTAATTCTCACACGCTAATTACCACAAGGGATTCCGCCAGGATTTTCAGTTTAGGATGGTGTAAAGCATGGTGTAAGTGGAGTTTTCCACGGTTTCCATTGACTTTTTACCGTAAAAAAATTAAAGTTCGGACAGATGCGCTCGAGAATTTGGGAATGACACCCCCCCACACGGGGTTTCTGGCAGATCATTGACTATCACACTTCTATTAACTTGATTTCCTGGCCAAATCAGATTTTATAATCAAATTTTTAGCCACTTCTTAATGCTCAGTTCACTTGGAAATATTGTAGACTTGTGTGCGCCTAACGGCAATATGGAAATAACTAAAAATGAACTTTTAAAATCCAAGATGTCCGCAGCCCATTTTGAAAATTCCTTATTCTTGCCACAAACGTCTGCAGACTGCAGTTGTACAACCTACCAGACTTCATTGATTCCTACTATTCAAGGAACCCACAGAATACTTCAGATGTAATAAAGTGTATTGAAAATGGATTACAATATTTTCTAAAATGAAAAAAAAAACACGCCATTATCAAAACTGCACTAAAAAGTAGAAAATATTACTCAGATAGTTATAATTTTTAAGAATTATATACCCGAAATATTAGGTAAATAACATTACGAACGTTCAATAGGCGACCAAAAAAATTGATGTCCAGGTAACGGATATTATGGACCAACTAGTTAGGTGTAAGAGAGGGTCTAATGGTCCTAACCTCGCTAGTGTAATCGAAGACATGAAATAAATAAATAAATAAAACAATAGACGATCTCAAACTAGATGTAAAAAGACAATATGGCCGTCCAACGCATCTACGTATATTGTCGTAATGAATTCCCTTATAAATAGATTACAAATTAACATCAACAGATGGCAGCAGTGTAACGATGAAGAGAAGTTAACACTTTATGCTCCTTAACGTTTTCTCTATATGTTTAACGTTTCTATTGGGTTGTTACATTTATTTGTGCTATGACTGATGTGTTCGTGTCACTTTTTACTTCAATGTTCATTGTTTATATTCGTGTATGATGAACTTATTTTTCATATTATATAAACCAATATGTAAATGCGTGTCCGCCAACACATAATTTCAACCATTGAATCAGATATGATACGATCTTTTGGATAACCAACTAAAAAATAGTTCCATATTAGCTGAAGAGTGAAACAGGAAAATCTGGACATTAGGAAGTGTAATAGGGAAAAGAATCGGAAAATTTTGTTGAATCTTTTTTGACAATTTTTATGTGTTAATTTTCAGTAACTTTAAAAGTAAACTTAGCAGGCGGGAATTTTTACAAAAGTTGCAAATTTTCTCAGTATTTTGAGGGGAACATTGCGACAGGAACCTGACAACACTGGATACAGTGTCTTACCATCTTACGGTCGCGAAGTAAGGTCGTTCGAAAACCTCGAATGAGTTTAACGCGTTAATCTTGTTCTCTCACGAAGCGTTCGGAAACCACTTTGGTGAAGTTCGTTGTTTTAGTTTACCGTTCAGAAACTCACTCTCAGTTAATTTCGTTCGTGCACGAAATGAACTAGCTCTGACTTCGTGAACTTCGTTAAAATTAACGTAGCTATACCTTCCACATGATAAATTTACCGCGTTTCGCATCATGATTTAATTTTTTGCTTCACTTTTACAGGTATAGGATCTTAACCATGGCTCTTATTTCTGCAGTAAGGTATAAAGTAATACTGTAGTTTAGTTACTTGTCACATAGAGCACTGAAAATTAGTTAAAATGTAACGTTTTATGTTCCATTAGCCATAAAAGCTACTAAAAGCCGTGGGATGACAGTGAAAAAAACACGTAGTCCCTTGTACATTGTGTTGTATGGTTCGTATCACTACTGTAATGGCCAGAAAAACAATGAAAAACATCATTAAAAAGCATTGCACACTATAGGAACAAGACCTAACTATTTTCGCGTCTTAAACATGGGTTTTGTGCCCTTTATCAGCACATCTTAAATTCCACATTAGTCATTAGGCCATGATTTTGTTATTCCCCAAGCTTTTAGTAGGTTTTATAGTTATAGGAACATAAAACGTAGCATTTTGAGTCGTTTTCAGTGTTCTATGTCACAAGTAGCTAAACTGCAGTAATAGGGGGAACAATTTTTGGACAACTAATTTACGTAAGAGATTAATACAACGGTTTACCTGAAACAATTGATTTATCTTTACTCTCCCATATTTAACACTTCTTCGAGCTATGGAATGATGTTAGTATTACGATTGACACGAGATAGCACCACTGGCAAAATAATTAAAGTAGTTAAAGAATTCTTTACCTTTAGGCTTCTTGACTACAAACAAGAATAAGGTAGAGTACAAAACTATCGTATTTACGAAAGTCACTCTTTCAATGAATAGTTACAGTCATATTGTACAGCCATTCATATTGTTACAGTCTTTCTAAGGATTTACGTTAAACTACAAGTTCTTAAAGGAAAACATATGGTCTTACCTTTCGTAAAACTTGAATACGTCACTCTTCTTTGTTCAAATTGTAATAACGTAACAATTTTTGTCAAGTTAGTTGTCCATTAAAATAGTTCCTTTGTCTAACTATTTGCGTCCCTTCTTGACAATAGTATTTAATAGTTTATTGATCAAATGCAAAGAATAGATTGCCACGCTTATTATACAGGTAAAAATAACATAAAACTTGAAGCGTATAGAAGCTATTTCTGCAAAGAGGGTACTACATGTTGGTAAACAACGTTATTGTTTGGAGATAGCTTCTCCACGAAACTAACTTGCTTCGTATTTTGAAGATCGTGTCCGCAATTATAACCACACCTTCCATTTGCATTTATTCCTTTAATATGTATGCGAGTTGGTGTCTATCGTTATTATGACAACAGTTTGGAGCGTTCGGAAATAACGAAGAAACCTTATTTCAGGAAAATAACTTTCAGCGAAAATGAAAACTTCGTTACATGTTTCCGAACAAGCCCATGGCAAAACCGCTCTTACTTAAACCTGAACCAGTAGTAGAAGTGCTCTTAGAACTACTAGTTCTGCTTGAAATTGTTCGAAAGAATTCATACTATTTGAATTTACTAATCTACAGTATTACCCTGTGACCACACACATAAAAAATCAACATAGAAGAACTTGTTCTGCTTCCAGGTGTCGAATTACTGAAAGCGATGAGAGAAATTGCAGTTTTTCGTTTCCCAGAGGCTCTATATGCAATTTAGGCGGGACGTTGACTGAGTAGATAGTGCTGCCATTATTTTAAAGATAACAGTAAGGGAAAAGGATTGACTAACGAATATAATTTACACAGCAGCCGCTAGGTGTCACTACGATGCAATGATTGGTCTTAGTTCAAACTATTGTCAGTAATTCAACTTGGCGCTCCATTTATAATCTCTCTTCCTCCTGTCAGATACATGACTACCATCTCACCGTGACTACCGTTGTCATGACTACCATCTCACCTGGACACCTCACTTAAAATACCACCCAGCAAAGTCTACAATCATCTAAATCTATTAAGGAGGCTGACCTGCACAATATGTGGTCAGTACTAAAAACCATGTTAAATACCTATAAAGTAGAGATGGGTTCACTTGCAAATTATCGGTATCGATCTATACCTCAACTAATGGAGTTGATACTTTTTCCGACATTTTTTTAGACTAATAAATTTATCTTAAAATAATCTCATGGTAGAACGTTAGGTCGATAACTTATATCTTGAAGCTTCTTGAATTTGAATTTTATTTACGGTCTTTAGGTGAGAAATTTTATTGTCCTTTAGTTCTTCGACTCCTGGCATGGTCTCTGCTGCAAGCTCCTCGTCTTAAGTTTCAGGGACAGCGGTGGAATTCTTTCCTTATTGTCAATTTCCCAGTCCTCGGCTTACGGATCACTATCCAGCCACACACACACACACACACACACACACACACACACACACACACACACATATATATATATATACCCACATACCGCAATTGTACTGTAGGTCAATTGTGCGTGAAACAAGAGGGGATAGAACGGCCCCATGGCGGATACAATGCTGATTTTATGAGGTTAGAAACTACAAAACAACCGCTAACTATCACTGACTTAAAAACACCATCTAATAATACTTGGTTTCCTAATATTTTCGGTGTGTCAGCGACAGTGAGAGAGAGAGAGAACAGTTTTCCTTGGCGTGTCTATAGTTTATTCCTCATATACCGACTGGTTCTGATGAGTACAGTCCTCAAAAGAGAAGCAGTCAGAAGTGACAGAAAAAGTTTAACAAAAGCCGACTTGATTCTGATGGAGCGGGATTCTGGTATACCTTTAAAAACAATCTATAACATGCAGTCATTGAAAAGTGCTTTTAGATGTAATTGTTGGATTTCTTATATTTTGATATATTCTGTTAAGTGAATGAAGTATTAATTTTAACAGTCTCGAATATAAAAAGACGACTTCCACTCTTCTGCAAAACAAACTTGTAAAGAATTGCATAATTAAATTTAAATTATACAAAATTGTTGTAAGTGTTTAAGATGGAAGAAGTTAATACAACAGAACAATTAAACGATACAAAATTTTATATATTACTTTTGATTATATATGTATCATTTGCATTATCCCAAATAGCACAGAATACCCCATGGATATCCAATTTAGATTCACAATATGCGTACAATGTCAAAGAATATTTGGGATCCAATATGGATATTCTTTTTAGAATATTAAAAGGATATTCTGGGTTGAAGTTTCAGAAATATTCTGAGAATATCTCCAAAGAATAACTGTTCTCGACATATTCGTAGAATATACTTGTAATATTCCAAGGAATATCCTTAGGATATGCGCTCATTCCGGACATTCAGTTACTCGTGCCTATAGCAAGAATATCGTAGAATATCCTTGGGATATTCATAGCATATTCCTAGAATGTGCCTGCGCTGTGTGGGGCAGAACAATGTTGAAGAAAGCATCAAGTACCGAAGGTAAAAAAATAAATACCAGTATCGAGCATCGAGAAATTCTGGTATCGATCTATATCTAATTTATATATTACTTAATTACTTTTAGTTAAATATATATCATTTGCATTGTAGAACAATGTTGAAGAAAGTATCCAGTATCGAATATCGATGGTCAGAAATAAGAATCGGTATCGAGTATCGAGAAATTCTGGTATCGACCCCCCCCCCCCTACTATGAAGCTTTCCTTAGACTAGATATAACGTACTGTGTGTACTGTGCGTACATCACCCCACCAAATGCACAGTAATCCATCTGGAACACATAGGGCTCACCCTGTCCCTCATTACTGCCGCAAGACACTCCGGGGAAAGAAAAGAACATGCATCTGTCTTCGCTAACTTCTAATGTTGTGTTTGTGGTGTGCACGCAACTCATGAGTACATGATCAAAAAATCCTACCTTGGGACGATGGAAAATGGTAATATTCCTCAGATATAAGAATAAAAAATGAAGTATTATTACGATCCCTTTGTAACTCAAACACCAACTCAAACTTCCTAATCAACGCATACTATTCATAACTCTTCCCCATGAAAAGGCATAGTAACCCTTTAAATAAGTGGGTAATAGTCATGGCTTCACCTTGGCTATTAATAAAAACAATGAGTGTACGATAGGCGCACGGTCTCACCTAGCGATTCGATTCAACTTTTTCAATAAATTGCCTATAATCGTTCGATCTTTTGACTACTTTTCTACTATCCTGTGGGTTTTTTAACTTCGTTTCTACGAATCTGCGGATTACACTCATTTACCCAAGGGCCCACTTGTACGATACAATTTCTAGAAAAAAAAAAGCATAGAATCTGAACTACTATCGTATGGATCGTCCGACTTGACTGAACCACGAGATAACAGGATTGGACTGTACTGTATATTACGACCCTTTTTCTGTTCATGTTAACACTCATCAACATGGCTGACAAAGAACATCATTCAGGACGTGGTTTTCTATCGCCAATTGTACCAGGACCACCCGGCTACAAAGATCCTCTACAATACTCATCACTAGATGCTAAATCTATATCAGAGGTTCTCAACCGTATGCCGCGAAGCTTCTAAAATCTGTATACTATCCATAAATATGCATTCAATCGATTGCAGCTTGCAATCAGGCATATATTGCATTGCGTTGCGATGGGACAACATTGCAACAGAAAACTTATGTTTCCTGCTCCGTCGTAATAACATCGCTAATCGTAAACTTTTCAAATTTATATTTTGCGGAAAGTCAAGAATAGGCGTGGTTTATGAAACTAAATAAATATGATAAATCCGTTGAACTCTAAATAGTTTCAGAACAAATTAGGGCTACTAGATGATAGCTACTACTAACTTATTTTGTAAGTTGTTACTTTACAGTACAAAAAAATCCATATTTAAGTACAATGCTTTCTGAATACGTTTGGAGCTCTTTTGTATGAAGAAAAAATATAAACATGTCACTTAAATGGATCTCAAAGAACTGGGTGTTATAGAAACGTGAGTCATAGTTAAGGAACTATTTTATGCTATTGTGAATATTATACATGCTATTTAAAATTAGAATGCATTTCTATGAGTAAGTCTGAAGACATTTTGCTCTATTTCTCATTATATAATTGATAATTGTTCGAAATATTTAATTTAGAGTATTTTGATCAAGGAGTATCTTCTGTGTATGACTACATTTCATTTGCTGTGTTCTGTGATTTTCTGTCATAATATTAATTGCCCTAGTATTCCAGAAAAATAAAAGACCTTCCTTTCTTTTTTGCATTGTAAATCACTTTATTAATATAGGGTAATGAAACGCCAACCGAATCTTCGTTACAAACTCACCTATATTTACACTAGCTCACATGGTCAGCATCCAGGACAGAGAGGCAAAAGCATCATGGCTGAGTCCCTGAAATATTTGTTAAGAGTTAACAAGTTCGAGAGCCTTGAGATACATTACATTCACTAAATTATTAAGTAAACTTCGAAAAAACTACAAAATATCTGCTAACTAGTGAATATTAGTGTTGAAAAAGCTAAAAAAAGAAAGATTTCATTAATAAACTCACGGTTTTTGCCTCGCGGAAAAAGAAAATCCTGTTTTTTTAAAAGGACTTTTTTTTTCGGACTTTAAAACACTAGTTCAAACACTTCTAAATGTGCATCCTGTACCGTTCCACATCCTACTACCAGGTGTGCCGCCATCAGCCAAGGCGAAGCAAAACGCACAAACGCATGGGTTCACCTCATGGTTTCAAAAGAAATGTGCAGCAGTAGGTTTTTTTTGCCACAAGAGTGATGTATACGAAATAAAGAAAGAAAAAATTCATAAGGAACATGGAGGAAAGAATAGAGGAGATTAACACGAAAGATCAAAAGAAGAGGGATGTGCAAAGTTTTTGGGAACAATTAAAGGAGAATGTATATAGTGACGATGACAGAAGAATGATCAGGGGGGAGAAAATGGTACAAAAAGAAGAAGGAGAGAGAAGAAAAAGAAGGTGAAAAGAAAAAGTTGTTTGCGATAGAAAATGGGGGAAGAATTACACTGTAAAAAGTGGAAACACGAAATGGATGAAAGTTACTCCGCTTTATGGAGAAATAAAAATCGAAAATTAGCGTTTTGTTGTATTTACTCTTAAACGTGGATATAGTGTAAGCCTTTTAGTGGAAAGATTGTTAAAATTAACTCCATTTTAAAGTTTAACATTTTCTTTGTAGTAGCTTAACGTTAACTGAAAATGGATTGAAACTGGCCAAAGTGATTTGTCCGTGAACGTTCAACTTATTTTACGCTTAAAACTAGGTCATTTTCTAATCGAAGTGTAAGCTAAACTGGCAATTTTGAGGTTACGTACTTTTGTGGATGAAGTTTAAGCCTTACTTGGATATTCTATAATCCAGTAACAGGAGTAACGTTACTTGCTTGTCTCTGAACGCTACGCCATTTTGAGTGTTTATATTGCCTTTACACTGTAAACAGTAAACAGTTCACTGGTGGACCGAGAACGGCAAGGATTGTATTGGCGGAAAGAGAAATCAAGTTAGGTATAAATCTTTACACTGTAGCAAATGTATCTCTCCTTTTTTCACGAGACATTCCTCGTAGTAAAATCATGAACGTGTTAAGGATTAACCTCCTTCGCAGTAAAACCCTAGCTATAGATATCACTCGGAAAGCCAGAAACACCAACTGCCTTCATAGCTAAGTGGCAAGAGCGTCTGACCAGTGTGACCAGTGACCCTGGGTCGAAACCCGACCACTTCATTTTTTTTTAAAGGAATATTACCTTTATTCTTTTCTACTTTAAAAAATCTACTTTTCTGCTTGAATGAAATACGTTGGAACAGTCAACACGCATTTTACGTGCATTTATACACGCATTTTAAAAGTTTACAGAAAGTAAAATGTTCAACCGAAAACTGGCTGAATGTAGGTTAATCCAAAAAGTGGAGGCAGCTCAGCTGCCACCATTTTTTGGATGAATGTTGTGTCTCCTATTTTTACAGTGTACCGAGAACAATTTATTTAAAAAGTATGTTGGCAACACTGAACCACTGCACCAATTCAGGCAGTTCCGGTGGCTCTAAGTTTGTCTAGCTAATACCTTTCAAACAACACCTAAGCACCTCTCTACATGCTGCGGTTCCTGAGTTTTAATTTCTGGACATGAACAGACGGACTGAACGTGATTAGCCCAGTAAAGAAGGGGAATCGGTCGAGCTGAAATAATTTATAAGAAGCTATTTTTTTTTTTCAGGGTTTGCTCTTTATGACTTTCCAAATAAAATCCCAAAAGTTCCCTAAAATCCCATGTACGCGTCACCTCCAAAATGGCGGTAAAGATACTGGTCGGGCTCTCAACATATAGCCCAGGAAATAAAGATCTGATGTCGGGAATAATTGGAGGAAAGCTGGATTTTGGTCAGTTGTTACATCACTACTAGAGATGCATTTTCCCAAAACTCCCCATCCCTCTCCCCTGTGCTTCTATCCACCCGGAACTACGAATTTACAGACTTTCAGAAATTGTATCGTATCTCCGTAACCAATAGCTATAACGACATGATTATTTTTTTGTTATGATTCCCAGATAACAGGCTACAAAAATGTTTACCATGCGATTTGTGCTATTTCTAGTAGTTTTGCCTAATTTTGATCAAAAGCGCAAAATAACGATATTTTGCTTTTAATATTTACACTTTTTACGGTGTAACTTGTTTTAAACTGACAATAACAAAAAAATGTTCGAGATAGAAGTTATTGGCTATTTCATAAGCTTTAAAATGATGTATATATCAATATTTTGAACAATTACCGTTTTAGCTAATGAGGTAGAATTGAAGCGCAACAGCGCGCGAACAATGCTTTACCTTCTTCTATGTGTGCCCTATCCCCATTAGGCTGTTGTGAGCTCTCGACGATTATGACAACTTGTCTTTGCTGTGTAGTGGTAAGTAAAACAAATGATGATATTTTGGAGGCCTTTTCATGTGATATATCACGTACGCAGATAGCATGCCAGCTTGCAATAAGGCTGACAGTCACTTTATGCTTGTTAAGCTTGATATTGTGTTGAAGTTAATAAATAAGCATGAAACTAACTTGTTGGAACAACATAAGCGACTTGGCTGTTATATAAGCTAATTCAAGCTTGTTGGCAGCAACTATGCGAGGAATCTTGTCAAACTTTAAATGTATCTTTTTTTTTCGTTCACTTCCACTGTCGTCTGAGTGCACTGAATTTCCATCACGTGCCAGGCCTATTTCGACGTAGTCTAATCTTCGCCAACTACCATCCTCTTACTACAGACGTCTCTTGCGTTCTGATAGACTAACTATAAATAGCCTTTCGAAAGCAAACTAGGGCGTGTGGTTCCGTGGTCTAGTTACTACAGCATCAGATTGGTGTGCTCAGTGGCCCTCCGTTCGATTCCTATCCAGGACAACGTTTTTTTTTATTTTTATAACAAGTACAATTTATTTTCCTTTGTTGTCTTAGTAAACCTACTTAACCCTTGATTTTTGTAAACTAGACAGCTTGGTTCAACATTGTTTAAACCTTTCGGCTTAAATTGCTAGGCTTGCATCAAGTTTTTTCACTTGTCAAAATAAGCTTCATTATCTTTTGAGTCAGGTCAAAATTGTTATGTGGCTAGTGAGAAAAGAAGACAAAGAAAAAAGGTACTGTACATTTTAAGCTATTTCTTTGCTCAGGAAGAGCAAATAAAACCCCAGGGAATTTATTACGATAAGGTTAGTCATATTTCTATTAGTTGGAAATTAAATTTAGTTGGTAATTTTAGTTTTTAGTATAACTTACCTTTAAAGAAATGTAATTTTCAATTGAATGTTGTAGGTTATATTTATTATTTTCTAACAGAGGCTAGTAATCGATTATCGTTTTCAAGAAACTGTCAGAATCTTGTGAAAATGTACGGAGCGGAATGAATGCATTAAACTTAATAAATTACTCAATTATTAGAAATACAATAAAAGAAGAATGGTTGATTTTGATTTATTGTGTGTTCTAAGTGGGATACATTTTGAAAGAGAAACTAATAGTGAAAAGAGAATTACGGACATTCTTGAGGTTAATTTGAAACGAAACGATGTATTGCATGGGAAGTTGGAAGGCGAAACTAGAAACTACTCTTCGGATTCACACTGCGCATCTTTTCTCCTACCCTATCACGGTCTGAGCCTTACCCTAAATACTATAATTGAATTCAATTCAATTGAACATAGATGGATCAAATTTGACGATGATCACTAGCTTAGTTTTCTACTTTGATCTGCTGTCAAACACAAAGGTGTGTAATTAGTACTAGGATGCAAATTTATAAATGGTACTGATTGATGTACATCGATTCACTTTTCATAGTTACCAATAAGATTGATCATAAAGCAATTCCATCCAGATTGCTTGTTTAATCCTACAAGCCACTTCAAATTAAAGTGGTTAATATTTATATAGTAAGTAGCTTCTTGAGCGTACCAGCAGTTAAGTTCTTGAGTTCAATGAAATCCTCAAGCACGTTATTAAGGCCAGTTCCGCCACTTTTCTTTTAGTACTAACACAAAATTGAAAGAACCATTCTGAGCGTTAATACTGGTACTAGGTGTAACACGTGGGATTCCGTCCATATCATGGAACGTACTTTTATTATACAGCGGGCGCATAGTTACATCAGTACTGTCAAACTCATGCTGAAGAAACCTTTCACTATTAATTTCAATAGTACTGCATTTATGACAGAGGTCATCTCAACATAAGTTTCATGGTATGATGCGCAGACTTCAATGGACGGTAATAGACTGAATAGATATTTTGACCCATATAATCGGTGAAGGGTTAATATTAGACTTGTTTGCATGGGTGACAGGAATAATCTTTATCTTACAGTTGATATTATAGTATAGTTTATCACAATGCATTTCCTGTTAACTTTCTGCGATTCAGAAGCATTATTCTTTGTAGATACTCTCTCCATAAAGACGTAACATGAGTTTCTGTACGTCAGATTTCCTATCAATAAAATCTGAGTATACACTTCAGTTATAAGCCATCCTCTGTATGTCTTCTCGTATGTTGTCGGCTCCATCTAATACTATCCTAACCGTTCAGTTGTCCTGTCGTTATATCACTGTATGACGGTTTCTTCATCCCTGCTTCGAGCACTAGTAGCAGGCCTTTTCCGAACAGATGTAGCCTCAAAACTACTACAAAAGGGTGATGACAGGAATTCCACTCCAAGATGTCAGAAACACGGCTGGATAGTTTCCTCTGGCGGCGAGAAGGTACATAGGGATTCCCCAGGGACGACGAGCACTTCCACGTCGTCTTCTCCCAAGGACAAGGGATTTCCACAAGAACGGGGAATCTCTCGGCAAGAGCAGATTCATCTCTCGAATAACCAAAGAGACCTGATTTGATCTCTCGTATTTCCCAACAGGGGGGGGGGGGGGGCTCAGAAAGCCAAGGGGCAGTAAGTACACTCTCGCATTTACCGCCAAAAGACTATCACACTCTCTCGCAATAGGAATAGATGAAGCATTGATTAAACTCGCAATAGGAGTAGGTGAAACATTGATTAAACTAAACCAACAGTTCAATCGGTGGTGCACGTGTATTTATGCTTGTACGTTGATCTACAAAGCTGAACCTGTTCTGCCAGGTTATGCCAGTCGGTACATTAAACTATGGCAAACACTGACTTTCTTCAGTTCATTATTCATAAATTACAAATAATTAATTAAGAAAATGTCTTTGTCAACGGTCAAGTATCTATGTCCCTTTACTTGACATAATAATATTATTAATAATAATTAAAATAACGAAGAACACAATTTTCTAAAGTTAGCAGAGTCGCACGACATCTATGGGGCACTCCAGTGACGACTGCCGCTACATCCTCTGTAAGTGTAACCCGGGGCGGTTACAACTAATACATAATTTTATGAGCCGTGTCCGATAAGTAGAGTACATTTTTCCTTCTAGAAACATTTGAAACAATTATCCATCCTTAAAATGTTATTAAAGACAATCTTGACCAATTCATATCTCTTTATTCATTCAGAGTGTACTGCCATTCGTCACTGTTATAAATGTACTCACATAACATATAAAATGAATTTCCCAGTTTCTATTTTGGTCGAGCCACGAGTTCTCCAATTGGTTTAGCTCTTGAAAAATCTTTGAAACACTTTCCATGCTACTGTACTTCTGGTACCACAAGATTACTCACAATAAGAAGAGTGTCGTGTCCCTTACCCTTTCTTCCCACTCGTCTTTTCTTAAGGCACATTTATTGATAAGATTTTTCCTTATTTCTAAGTCAGAACCATATGAAGACATTTCCTACGCTCTGATGCAGTTTTAATACTGAATTCTTTTCCACAAATGAAGCAATTACTTTTCAAATCGAACATTTTTCTCAGGTCCTTAAACAAGTTGAAGATGTTGAAAGATGGGATGGATTATTGGACTGCATTGATGTATTATCATCTTTGATACTAGTATGTCTCGTGTAGTTCTGCATGCACGCGCTTTGAACCCGAAGAGTACTTTCTTTTTCCAACTTTTCATGCAGTCCATCGTTTCATTTGAAACGAAATTCAATAATAAACTTTGATAAACTATATTTTTATATGGTCCAGTTTTGTAACTTTGGACTTCGGCCCGTCACGATTCGCCTTTAGCTGTTAAAATCCACACCCATGCTGGGACTTGAACCCGGGACCTTCGAGCCGATGGCCTACCGCCGCAGACCGCTCGGCCGGCTAAATTCAATTATGTCCGTAGTTCTCTTTTCACTATTACGGTTTCTCTTTCAAGATATTTCGCACTAAGAGCACATAATGAGTCAAAACTACCCATTCTTCTTTTATTGTATTTCTAAGAAATAAGTCATTTGTTCAGTTTAATGCATTCACTCCTCTACATAAATTTTCACAAGATCTTGAGAAAGTTTCTTTAAATCCGATTACTACGCTCTGACAAAAAATAATAAATATAACCTACAACATTCAATTGAAAATACCACATCTTCAAATGTAAGTTATACTAGAAAACTAAAATTACCAACTAAATTTAATTTCCAACTAATAGAAATATGACTAACCTTATCGTAATAAATTCTATGCGGTTCTGTTTTCTCTTGAGGAGTACAGAAATAGTTTACTATTGAAGTCTCTTATTTATTTCTCTTTTTTCACTACCCACACAGCAATTTTGACGTGATGAACCTTGTTGCAAGCGGCCATGCTATCTGGGTACGTAATATATCACATGAAAAGGCCTTCAAAATATCATCATCTATTTTACTTACAACAAAGACAAGTTGTCATAATCATCGAGAACTCACAACTTCCTAATGGGGATATGGCACACAGAAGGTAAAGCATTCTTCGCGCGTTGTAGTGTATCATTTCTACCTCATTAGCTAACACCGTAATTGTTCAACAATATTGATATATACATCATGTTAAAGCTTATGAAACAGCCAATAACTTTTATCTCGAACATTTTTTTCATATTGTGAGTTTAAAACAAGTTACACCGTAAAAAGTGTAAATATTAAAAAACAAAATATCGTTATTTTACGTTTTGCACAAATTTACGGCAAAACTACTAGAAATAACACAAAACGCATGATAAACATTTGTGTAGCCTGTTATCTGGGAATTATAACAAAAACAGAATCATGTCGTTATGTCTATTGGTTACGGAGATATGATACAATTTCTGAAAGTCTGTAAATTCGTAGTTCCGGGTGGATAGGGGAAGAAGCACAGGGGAGAGGGACGGGGTTCAGCTTTCCCCTAATTATTCCCAACATTAAATCTTTATTTCCTGGACAATATGTTCAGGGCCCGGCCGCCATCTTTGTCCGCCATTTTGGAGGTGAGGCATTCATGAGATTTTAGGAGCCTTGAGGGATTTCATTTGAAAACTCACAAAGAGCAAATCCTGAAAAAAAAAAAAAAAAAAAAAAAGCTTTTTATAAATTGTTTCAGCTCAACACCATTTTTGGTCCTTCATTTACTAAGGTAGATTGTAAGTTCCTGTTCCTAATTCTTCTCCATCAATTGACCTACAAGTTTGAAGAGAGTGAAATTTTCTGTAGGATCACTCTAAATGTGTGAATTGTGAATTTGTGTAAATGTACAGAGACCATTTTGGATTGTGACCACCATCTTGGAAAATCTACTCTAATAAGATTGGAAATCACCAATTTCGACCTCCATAGGTTCTACTCTAACTCCCTGCAAAGTTGCGTTTTGTGCGCTGAGGACCAAACGCCCAAATTTGCCTCTGAACTAGCTCTTCAAGTATGGGAATCTCTCAATGATCAGCGCAGCGATAGGGATTCCTGTGGTGGATAGCAATCCCTCTGATAGGAATTCCCATGTGGTAGTAATCTCTTGCCGAGTGAAGTCTTACACGCGTAGGAAGGACTATAATCACCTTAGGGCCCATGCATATTAAACTTTGATTACACGTGGTTCTGTCATATAGAATATCGAGATTAGGGAATTCATTAGATCGTCCTGGGTTTGACAGACGTTATATGAAGGTGGCTGGCACTCAAGCTTGACCATCCACCCGGCCTGCTACATAACACTGAGTAGAAAGAGAAAACCGTCATAGCTTCTGGAGTCGACATTTATGATCCAATCATCAGATCCCATTTTAATTTATTAAATTTACGTTTGTGGGCTACAGAGACAGAAGACCTGTCGCATCTCTGGAGCGGTCCCTCAGCGAACACTCTTCCGTCCGAGCAAAGGGTTGGGGAAATTGGCTAGAGACTTTATCTAGTTATTGTACCGACATTCTCCTGGTGAAACTGAGGAAAATCCTGGAAAGCCTCAATCAGTATCAGTAACAGGATATATGCGTACTGTATAATGCCTATTTGAAGTCCTCAACGGTAACCACAACAACCAGACCATGGAGGCTGGGTTATTGATCAGATCTGCGGAGGGGGAGTTACTAATATTGAAGTAGATGTTAATTCACTTTTCTTCCAGCATGCAAGTACACATTCGAAAAAAGGACAGGAAATGTTTTACGTACCGGTACGTCGAATTGAAAACTGTTGAACAGATCCTTTGATTCTTAAAATGCTGGTTTTGTTTCGCAAGAAAGAACATTTCTTTGTTTCTTACCATGTAAGCATGTTTCTAATTGTTTGGATTATGATGTAAGCCAAGCAAAACACTGACACACATTACATTGAAGGAATGAGAAATGCGAAGGTGCGTAACACTAGTAATGAATGGTCTGTTTTCAATGGAAATACACCCATTTCATAACGACTTTCAATTCAGTTACTTATGCGCAACCAAAGAGTTGAAACGTTGTTTACTTTCACGCTTAAAAACAACGACAAAAGTGTTAAAGGAATGGCCATGAAGAAATGGTCAGAAAAGCAAGAGTCTTTTGCATACGGCGAGTTGTAAAATAAGTAAACTCAAATATTTACAGTTTAACTTCTAGACCTAATGACAAACAGCAAGTCTATTTCATAATACCTTAGTGATATTTAAGTTATATATTTACATAAGGTGAAATATTCCACTTTAATACAGTATTCCACAGTAATACAGTAGCTTGGATTACTGTAGAATTTAAATGCAAATAAAATAATTAAAAGGAACATAGTGACTTGTATGTGACATTCTTCAATTTAGTCCTTCTCGTTTCCAATGCATTAGCGCCTTCTATCCTTTAGATTCCGCTTAAATTGTCGTTTTGCTATCTACTTCCTATAAATTCAATGGCTTCTTCATTGTGTGTTGAGAAGGTTTCTTGAATAAACGTGTTTAAATTTCGTGAGTGAAAATTTAAAAAAAAAATCGTGAGTACAAGGTAAAATTTCTTAAGTACAAGGGTAATTTTTTGAGTAGCTAAAAATTATAAATGTTTCCAATGATGTTTTAATACATTAGATATAAACCTTATACGAATACCGCCTAACGCACACAATGAATGCCCTTGTGATCATGTAGTTCTATTTTCCCGTTAGATGGCAAACTATGTTCGCAAATTTGCTACCACCTATGGAGAATTCAGTGTACTATATTCTAACATTCTACGTGCTACGCGAGTTAGTTGATAGAATTTTGAAGACTAATTCTATTTTTTTCCCCGATTTAGGCATTATTTTCCATAATGAATGAATAAAAAATGTATAATTTCTTGGATAGAGCTTAGAATTTGTGGATGGAAGCAAAATGTTTAAATTTTGCGAGTATTTCGTGAGTTAAAAGGCACATTTTGACAAAATGTTAACAACCATTTATATATTAAACACAAATCAAAATTGCATGGCCCAATGTTAAAAACACAATTTACTATTTAAATCGCGCATAAAATAAAATATTTAACGCACAACACAACGTTTCGACTACGTCTTAGCAATTATCAATTGTACTCTTAACATAATTATTTTTCATGTTTCTTTTTTAATATTTGAATTCCTATTGTTGTCAGACTATATTTATTTATTTGTTGAGAACGTTAATTTTCTTTCTTTTTTTTTTTCTTTAATTCTATACATATTGATGACGTTTTTCCACTGATGGTTTGACATTCGTTTTCATTAACATTATAGCAAATGCGACATTCTTCTCCAATCAATGTTTCTGCTTGGTTCTTTGTTCCTCTAAGAAACCTAATGCTACTGTTGTCTTTATGATTAACTTCTTCAATTATGTGTGTTGCAATTTCTGATTTTATTTCTTTATTTTTAATATACCTTAAGTGTTTTGCGTATCTTTTCTTTATGTCTCTTTTGGATTGGCCTATATATAGCAACCTTGATAGTGTAAAAACACAAAGTATACTCGAGCTTCCTTGACAGCAAGTTCGTCGAGCAAACTGTTGAGCAACCTGATCAGTAAGCTCGATAGTGTATTAGCGCCCTAAGCCGGCCGAGCGGCCTGCGGCGGTAGGCCATCGGGTCGAAGGTCCCGGCAGGGGCATGAGTGTGGATTTTAACAGCTAAAGGCGAATCGTGACGGGCTGAAGTCCAAAGCTGCAAGACGCCCATAAAAAAAATAACGTTTAATAGCGCCCTAATTCTCATACCGATTATAACAGATGATGTGCCTCAATTCGCTCAGTACTTTTCGTTGGTGTTCATGTATCTGAATACGGTTCGGCGTATTCTGCAAATTCCGATGTTTAATCCTCTTTCTTTGGTACGAAATTCAATAACGCTTGCATGAACAAAACTTCTGGTACTTCCATGTTTCAATTCCAGTGAACCACACAGACGCTAACAACTGGTCCAAAAACGTACACAACACAAGATTTAAATTGAAAATTAAATATTCGCACGATAGGCCAGGCCATAGATAGCCAATGCATACATACAGAGTGTCTTTTCATATAAAAGCGCAATTTCATTTTGTAGCCATTTTCCTCTTAAGCGTTTGCAGTCACTTTTAATTTGTTTCTTGTTTATTCTGGGCGCTGACTATTCAATGGCAAGTTTGACAGTTCAAGAACGTGTGTTAGTAGTTGAAACATTTTATGAAAATGGATTACCTATGGAGGATTCTCGGCTCATGTGGCTTCAGCGAGGCAATCCTGTAAGCCGTGTAATGAAAAATTTCCAAACACTGAAAAACGGGAAGATTTCGTTATCTGGAAAACATTGATGCTGTTCGACAAAGTGTTGATGAAAATCCAATGGGTCTCCAGTGTGTTCATAAGATGTTTGAATCACTAAAACACTCTTTGCAGTGACAAACACGCCATGCCAGAGTCCGAACTAAATGATAATAAAATCAAAATGGTCGCCTTACACAAAAAGTCGCGTATGATAAAGTTTAATTTACAAATTATACGCAAAAAAAAAATCGAAAACAATAACTGAAGAGTGAAAATGTTAAACGTGGGAGAAGCAGGAGACTGAATAAATTTAGCTTCACATAGCGTATAGCTTTCAACATACCGTGATTGTTTTCACTTCTTTCTTATTGATTTGACACTTAAGGATGGGAACAGAGGCGGCGTTAGGTGAGCGCGGGGCCTAGAGCAATAATGACCCCGCGGGGCCAAAGTACAAGTAAAAATCGCTGAGCGCCGAAATGTTACATCTAGAGCCGATAAAGCAGTAAGCAACTTCCCCCTAAATGCTTCCTCTCACTTCTTCCTTTCATTCCTAACCCTAAATTTATTACTAAATATTCTCTTTTTTAATGAACAACGGTTTCTTATGAAAAAAAAATCCGACATAATTTATTTAAAGGAAGTACAATATATTTTAAAAACTGCATTGCTAATTACAAGTGCTTCTTTATTCATTTCCATTTCACATTACATTTCGCATGGAAACTATACAAACTAGTTTATTTGTAAACTTTTTTTTACAAATCAACTTTTATATCATTGAGTAAGAAAAATATCAACTCGGAACGCGGGGCTTCCCTAAGCGCGGAGCCTAGGGCGGTTGCCCCAGTTGCCACCCCCAAACGCCGCCTCTGGATGGGAACATACGGGTGGTCATATCGAACATTCGCAAAAGTGTTTTTCTTTTATGATTATAACAATATTCTGTAATAAATATTATGAGAATGTTTTTACTTTGTCGAATGAATCGATTTTTAAAAATAAATAGGATATTCACCACAGTGTAGTTTTCTAATAGCTTAAATTTTCTGTTTTTTTTTTTAAATTTTAAGTAACAATTGACCAGCCCCTTTATAATAATTAAAAGTTTTTTTGGTGCACGAAAATAAGCGAGTAGCAATAATTCCTCTTTTCGTCACCAGAGAGCACTAATAGAGTTGCCTACCGTAAGTTTTGAGAACTCGAACAACAGTTTGTAGACAAAGGGACAAATTTATTATCCTTAGTTATAAACTAGAACATTTCCCCTCGTGTTAATACCTTTTCTGCCACTTAAAACTTTAGTCTTTTGTGCCAGTTTTCTAAATAGTTGGAACCGAGCCGCCGTAGCTCAATGGTAGAACGTTGTCATAGAATTCGGGAGGTCATGGGTACGATTCCAGCGGCCGACCATCCTGACTGAGGTTTTCCTCAGTCACACAAGGGAAATGCCAGGATGGCACCTTCAATATAGGCCCTGGACGACAACTTCCCGAATCTTTCCCCTCCCCTGGAAAGACAAATATGGATACACGCACATATACATCGTCGGTAATTAACTTAGGGTTCAACAATCATTTAGGCTAATCAATTATATTACAAGATTTCTGTGAAGCTAAAGTATCAAATGTCAAGGTACTTAAAAAGAGAAACTTTTGCGAAAGAAAGAAAAAAATTACAATCGTTAGAAAAACAGAATTGGACTTTGACAGCATCATATGAAACTAATTCAGTGAATAATATGTTTTAAGATCTTTGTGTCAAAATTTAAACTTTATTTGAGATTTGCTTCCCATTCAAAACCGTAAAATTAAATCAAGCTCCCAGAAAGCAATGGGTTATGACAGGTATAGCTGTATCAACTCAAACTATGAGAGCCTTAAGCTTAAAAAGAAAGTACACGCATGACACATGTACTATAATAGTTATAGAAAGACCTACAAAAATGGTAATTAAGGAAGTCAAGATACTGTACTACTGCAACTTAAACAAATCATCGGAGAACAAAAGCAAAATGGAATGGAAAATAATTAAACGTGAAACAAGTACTAATGACTTCTCAGTTGACTATCCAGAGCATCAATTTCCTAATAATGAAATACGCAGAGATCCTATAGAAATCGCGGAACACTTTAATTGTTACTTTAGTACTATTTACCAATAACATAATGAGTGCACGTCCTATACCTTCTGATGTTAGGTTGAACCAAATCGATCATGTATCATGTATTAAATCATCCTTCTTTCTAACACCCACTACGCCTGAAAAAGTAATATCAATAGCAAACAAATGTAAAAACAAAAGCTCTTTCTGGGCCTGATGAAATTCCAGAATTTATTAATAAGAGAAGTATCACATTATTGCTTATCCATTGTCTCCATAATGATTAATGAATCTTTTAATCGTGGTGTCTTTTCTGATATTCTAAAACGATCACTTGTGAAACCTCTTCATAAAAAGGGACAGAAAAACAAACTTATAAACTACAGGCCTATATCTCTTCTAAATTTTGAAAAATCATTAAAAGGTAATAATCATAATGAGTAAAAACTTAATCTCGTTTTTGAAGTCCAATAACAGCATTTCTCTATCCCAATATGGTTTCCTTAAAGGTAGATCCACGCTAACTGCTTCTTCAGAATTTTTAGAAGACTTGAGTACTGGTATAGACTGTAAAAGACACCCATTTAGTATATTTTGTGATGTTAGCAGAGCCTTCGACTGCATAATTACTCATTACTGCTGTCAAAAGTTAATAATTACGGATTAAGAGGTTTAGCCAATGAATGGTTTAGATCTTTTCACAGTAGATCACAAGTTGTAGAAATTACTTATCAATATAAGTCAATGTATGTCCACAAAGTTACTTCCGAACCAAAGCCTGTAACCATTGGAGTACCTCAAGGTTCGGTCCTAGGGCAATTACTATTTCTTATTTACATCAATGACCTGCCCAATAATATCTCAGAGGAGAAAGTAGTTTTGTATACAAATGATACAAATATTGTAATTAAATATAAAACTATCAATGAATTACAGAAGAAAATTAATATAACAGCTTCTCAATTAGAAAATCAAAACAAAACTGAATAGACATACACGTAAGTTAACATACATAGGTTTGTCCAAAAAGTATAATGTAACTTTATATGCTTACATTAGTCACATATTTAACTCACTGCATTATTTGTTAAGTTATGAATATTGTCTTCTTTTACAGATGCTGTAAGATGCATGACTGGTGCTACCACACGGCTAACTGTCCCTTGTTTCTTGAATATTTCGTTCCATATCTTTGGAAATGCTACCGAAGAAGGCCTCTTTGTGGTAAGGCGTATCTAGTTTATAAATTAACTCCCTGTCTAGACCTTCGACTCAGACGAGAACGCACGACTTCAAAATGCATAGCTACTTTTCTCTCAATAAGTACTTTTTAGTGTTTAATTTGCTTATCTAAAAGAATACTGCAGTCATTTTATTAACTTAGGTGGAAGTATTTCATCATTATCTGGTTGAATCGCTTCTCGTTTACTGATTCAATCAAATTTTCTGCTAAAATTTTTACTTACTACATTTTTTTAGTGAATTAGTAGTTTGGGTCAGTCCACCTGAAATCGTAAAGCATGGTTGCTTGACCTTTTTAAATATATATTATCCCTGAATAGGTCGAAACGGGCATTCTTTTATTTTTATCACCAACGATTGATTAATGGCGGCCATTTGTATTGCGGCACATGCCATATTTTGTTTGCAGACATTTACAGAAAATGTAATATCTGCGGATTGGTTTATCAATAGCATTCAAACAAAAATAAATAAATAATTTTTTTAAAAAAAACTTCCTTTAAAGTCTGCTCGATCATTTCATTCATCTGCATGAAAATCGTAAAACGTAATTGAACTGGTCAAAATGCTATCCAAATGTGACTGGAAAAAAAAAGTTTTCAAGGAAAAGACTGAATGTCAAAGTTGATTTTTGTACACTACTACTACGCATGTACACCAAAGTATATTTAAGGTGTGCATAATATGAAGGTTTACATATGGTCCTTTAATACTTTATTAATTTTTTTAAAAAATCGTATTTTATGAATATTGGTGGCTCAATATCTCTGCTAGGACAACACATAAAATATATTTTTTCACGCGTTATGCACTTATATAAGCCTAATACGCAGTAGAAACTTCAATATTGTTATCTGAGTTTAAATGTGTTTACCGATTTGCAAAATTAGGACTCAAGTCATATGCGTATCACATCTTGTTTACGTATTCACATCTTTCTTTCGCTCTCTTGTCTGGTGGTAATATAACATATTTACCAAAGTGCACAGAAACATTATTAATCTCCATTTTGCAAATCTGTAACTCGGTTTAAACTCAAATATCGAAGTTGAAATTTTTACTGTAGATTTTCTTTATGCAAATGCATAACGTGTAAAAAAAATACATTTTTATATTTTGTCCAACCAGATATATTGAGCTTCCAATATTAATAAAATACGAGTTTTTGGATTTTCAAAAATTTATAAAATTAAGGGACTACATATCAGCCTTCATGCAGAGGACTAAAATTATTAAGCAAACTTTTAAAGAAGACATGTTTTTTGTTTGAATCCCCCTCTGATAAACCAGCCCTCAGACATTACATTTACCGAAAACGTTTGCAAACACAAATTTTGGCATGCACCGCAATACAAAAATGACCGCCATTAATAAATCGTTGGGGATCAAAATACAATAATACCCATTTTGAACTATTTTTATATAAGGGACGTCAATATGAAAAAATAAAAAAATTAAGAGGTCAATGATGGACGATTTCAGATGGATTGACCCGTTTTCTTTTATCAGCTGTATCTCATATTTTGTTCTCATTAAGCTTTTCCCAAGAACAAATAGTATTTAATATAAACTATTTTCAATACGAGTTGTGAACATCTGGAAAATTATTATCAAAATGTATTTCCTCTATCCCTTCAGAAACGAAATTAGTTATAAATAGCCTCGTCGAAATCTGCAACTTCTTTAAAATACATGTTCATTAAAAAAAAAAATCTGGCCTTACGCTGCAAAGTTTCTTCTTAAATTCTTCACCATTTTCAGTTGCAAATCATTTTGATGTATCACGAAACTATGACAAAGTTCAAGAATCCGTTTTTGTTGTTCAAGAAACTAGAATGTTTAATGCAATGTATCTACTTACAGTTAGTATAATGCACATATATTTGTATAATCAACACAGTATGTAAACTATCGCAGAAGTTACGTGCATGGCAACTTCACAGCTTGCTTGCTGTCTGATGTTTTAAACCTTACAAAGAAAACGTGCAAATGAAAAATCTAGTTGCGAGACGAGACGCGTTGCATCTGATAAAACGTCTGGAAAAATAGATATGCTCCTGAGAACCATATTGGAAGGGAAGAGGAAGACTGTTCTATATAAATACACAGAATAAACTTACGAATGTTAGAAATGCCAACTGAAGAATAGTCATAGCAGAGCAGTTTCAGGGAGCACCAAAGGAAGCATCAATCTAGAATATTCGGCGCCATTTTAAATTCGGCTTGAATTTTGCAAATAGAAAGCAACCATACAATACATTGATCCTAGACTAAGAAAGCCAATCATAAAACTCGTTTAATGTTTGTCTTTATTCACGTGGAACCAAACATTTCTTGACTCTTATTTCAGTTATTTGTGTTTTCGTCGCACGCTGAAATATATTCATCTCGTAAACATCTAACACATAACAACTTCCACATAAATTTAGATAACGTTAAACGAATTTCATTATTAGCTTTCCTACATGGATATATTCCATGACTATGTTTCTTTTTACAGAATTCAAGATCGTGCCCGAGGTATCCAACAATAAACCTTTATTATTATTTTTCCATAGTACTCTGCGCAATGGCAGTGTATGACAAGTACACAATTAAGCATCTGTCACTTCACTCCCATCAAGTTGAAATCCCTCTCCCTCGTCCCCATCATGGTACTTAGCAGCAATAACTTTGCACATACATTTTTTTACATGTTCTATCAAGATACATCATGAGTCATGTCGCAACTTGATTTTTCATGTGGACTCTTTCCTCGTCAAAGAGATAGATGATGTTCCAAACGCAATGGTCTATACATAAATGTAAAAAAAACATGTTTGATGAAATATATGACTATGATACACCAAAAATAAACTACACTAAGTTAACCCTGGGTTATTGAAATAGTGCTGAGATACTACGAAACATTTCATACGATTATCCTTTAATTTTAACAGTATACAATAGTTACTTTATTTCATTTCTACATTGCTTTCGATATGAAACAATATTAATCTATTTGAAAATGAATAGTATATGGGTCACGTGGATCTTCAAATATATTTAAATATTCATATGTGGGTCATTCTAAAAAAGTTTTTTTTTGTCACAGGCAAATATTTCGTAGAGTGAAACAAATTTAATTAATTTTTCTCTTATATGAACATAGGCAACCGTTTGAGAAAACTCATGAAATGTGAAAAAGGAGCCAAATTCCTATTTTTTCCATTGTCCACAATATTTGAAACGTCACATCCGTGGACAGACACATACCCTTTCTTTCATAGTACTTTCTCTTCTTATATCTCAATAAGTAATTCAAACCTGTCGGCACTAGCTGGGAGATTTTAATAAACAAACTGTTTATTTAAGGAAATATATAAACGTTTGGGTATTTTGGGTTTTAAACTAGAAAGAGAATCTAAGCGTAATGGCCGTCACAAAATTTTGGATCATGTCCGTATAGAGGAAATGTAATGCATTTTACGTCAGCCACCACTCGGCACAAATAAGGTTGGAGCAGATCCCAGACACTTATTGCGAGTAACCGATCCACACCAGAACAAATGGTGTTGAGTTTAGCGACATATATTTGAAAATCTGTAATTAGCTTGCTGGAAAATCATCATATCACATCCGTTGCCTGCAGAAATATGCTTTGAAAAGTACATAGATATTTCAGCACATTAAGGAAATATCAGCATAGCTTCATTTTTCAGACAAAGCAGTTACTAATCTAAAAGGATATGCGTAATGAAGTCCAAAATGTTGGTAATTCATCACGTCCGTGGAGCAGCCATATCCACGAACATGATTACAGTCACTTCTTACAACTGATTGTTGTACTGTACATTCATGGTTTTACAGCTTATAATAATTTTTGTTCAAAACCCTTTCTGTGGCACATTTGTTTATATAAATCTCATATTCAGAACAAGGCATAATTATGCTCCGTTGCTACTCTTTGGGTTAAACTTGTCCATAGACAGTAATATGATGTTCATGGACTATGTTTCCGTGAACTAAAATATCATGGACTCGGGCTAAGCTGCCACGTCCAAGGATACATTCTTTTAATTTGTTAAAACAGAGAAAATATACGTGTAGGATCTAGACCATGGTAAGTTTTCGTTCTAGATATAACAAACTTAAGAAACAAATTGTAACGAATTTCAACTTCTTTGATTTTTGAAAGTCAAAAGGGAAAATTCATTTTTGTTCTCAGAATGACACATTTGAGGTAGCATATTATGAACAAAAGCTTAATTTTACGACAGTTATGTATTGCTGTGAATAAAGGTTACGTCACTGTCATTTTAATGCTTGTCTTTGAAATAAAAATATACACAAAAGCAATAACCAAAATATGAACATGTATATCGTCGTTTAAAATGGCGTCGAAAGCCTGAAAAGGAAGTTGTAGACTACACTTCGTAACAAATTAAAATACAGTTTGTCAGTTAAAAATAGTTAAAGTATCTAGGATAAATTTTGGTTGAATCAGCAATGTGGGCTATTCAACCAGATTTCATTTCCTTAAAATCCGTACAGTGTTAAATGACGAAATATTTTTGAAGTTTATCATTGATAATCAAGAAACACTTACGCGCAGTAAATTTAAATCTTAGCATTTCAAAGCATGATGTGTTATGACTTCGAAATACTAAACATTTTTGTCACCAAATATCTTCATAGATTGAAGATTATGAGACTCATCTTGGCACATTACAAATACGAGTGAATATAACAAGACTCATGAACTTTTTAACATCCGTTATAGACAAGACTCGGAACAATGTATTTTTAAATAACCTGGACTAACATTTGAACAGTTTTGTCAATAACATGACAGAAATTCTTTTCTTACATTTCAGGTCGACTGCGAAGGACATCCAAGACATACAGGACACGTGACATGATGACACCCTTTTGAATACCTTATTTTATTTTTAAACTGTTTAATAAATAATGCATATATTGTAGAACTTTATATTACTTTTAGATTCAGTTTAAATGGAAGATTATTACTTGCTCTGTAAGTACAAGAAATCTAACAACGCATCACAAAAGGGCTTCAGCAGAAATAAAGACTGGTAATACAGTAGATTAGAATTTTCCGTTTTATTATATAGTTATCGTAGATTTCTAGCAGTAGTAAAGTCCTACGGTACTTGTCTCGTTTCCCTGTTTAACTAATCCCACGACATTTGCCTGACTTCCCAGTTTAATATATTTTAAGTTCTCTGCTGCAACCTAAAGCTATTAATCCAAACTAACTTATGTGGTCTACTGCCTTCGCCATTGCTAGTACTGGTCTATCAAAACATTTACTTAAAATTTCTGCCCGTATTAATAGTGACAATCATCTTTTTAATAATCTTCTGCTGCTGGTTGAACATTTTATTTATTCTCCATTTTAAACATTGCCAAGCTCGAAGTTCTCATTGAGTTGAAATGACGCTGCACCATTAAATCACTTCTCTTTCCTTCATTTTGTTTACTGATTACAAAGGTGGTATAATTTTTCTGATAATGATGTAGACTCCCATCTAAAACTCTGATATTGCTTTTATTTCCTACATCTCAATATTTACAGATCTTCCTTTTATTTTAGTTTGATGAAAGTAATATCTCTTGAAAGATTGGACGAGAAACTAGTGAAGTTTGATAAAATGCGTTTTCTCTTCCAACGCCATATGCTTCTACATAGGCCATTTCTAAAGCTTTTTACGAAATAAAAACAGGAAAGCTAGGTTTCAAATGTGCTTGATGCCCTTCTAATTTACCTTCTGACTTACTGAGACTCAAAATACAATACCTCACCTTTAAAATATTGAAAATGAAACTTCGGACTAAGAATAAAAAGATCGATACAGATGGAGGAATGTCAATTCTTTACCACATTCTTCCCTCTTAATGTCATTTTAAACCTTTGAGAAACATTTTTGCATTAGCTCGATGTGCTGGTTATTCATAAATTTGTAGTAAAACTTGGGAGTGTAAATTCTTTATACCAACATAAACACAGCTCTGGAAATCGATCTCAAAAGTGGCGAAAGGATAAGAAAATTGCAATATTCGTAGATACTTTTATTCCTCTTCTGACGTCATATGAAGGGCACACGTACTTGCTTTCTTAATCAAGATAAAATATTCTTTGTTTATTGTATCATTATAAGGTACGAAATTTTAAGGTATAATTTTAAGAAAGTTGAAATGATATGCTTCGCAGAAAAAAAAAGTTGATTCTCAAGAACTGCACAAAATATTAAAAACAAAAGCAAAAAATCTCCTGCAAAATTCAGTGAGATGATTGATAACTGTTAAATGCACGATTCGGAGGACTTGTCAGTGTTTCTTTTTCTTTTTTAATTTCATCTACTGACAGGTAACCGATGCTGATGATCAGTGTTTCCTAACACACTACCATTTTCGTCTTTAAACACAACGGTTAAGGTTAATGTAAAGCAATGATCTCCAACAACAGATGGCAGCACTACCTCCGTATATGTCTAATCTATTTTTATCGTTGCACGAAATTTCAATGCTGTTCCTACGAATTCAAGCCTAGAGAGTTCAAACTTTCAGGAAAAAAAGTTTATAACCAATTCAAGAGTTCGATTAATGCCGATTTTTAATTTTCTATTTTGTTCATTGTTGAAAGAGCTTCACTGGCATAGGTTTTGATATTCACAACAACAATGAAGAAAAACGAAAATATAAAATCGGCATTGATCGAACTCTTGAATTGGTTTTGAAATTTCTTTCCTGAAAGTTAGAACTCTCTAGGCTTGAATTCGTAGGAACAGCATTGAAATTTCGTGCAACGATAAAAATACATTAATATATATACGGAGGTAGTGCTGCCATCTTTTGTTGGAGATCGTTGCTTTACATTAACCGTAACAGAATACAATATCACTAAAAGATACGCTAATTATCCGATAAAATTATAATGGTAGAATCACACACTGGCCATTTCAAAGCGAGGCAGCGATTTTTACGATTTAATTTACGTGGTCTACTCAGGATTTTCAAATTTGGTTGGGTGGAGAGACTAGAACCACACTGTGTATTATTATCGTTTCCTCTTTAAGCGTAAACTTTTATAGTTATGGGGGTTGTAAGAAACTGGGAAAGTCCTAGGATCTGTTAGAGAGACTTTCATTGATAACTCATCCACACTTTCTGCCATTAGAAAAAATAGAAAGCATTAGAAGCCAGAACTATCATTAGAATTTTAAGTAATAAGCCTAGTCATCTAAATCTTGCCCACTTGCTTAGATACACTTGTAAAATGAAAACACCCACGGATAATCATCTTCATGACGTCAGAGTGGATTTCCAGAAGTAGAAACGCAAAAAAATATGGTTTCCTTTTCGCGTATTAACAGTAAAGTTTGTCATAGAAATTAAGATTTGTGGTAAAATAATCTCCAGATAAAAACAATAGCCCAGGAGACATACAATTATATCTTCAGTCTTCTCAGTATTAAAACACTGAACTAGACATGTTCAAATATAAGATTCTGTAACAGACGAAGTTTCATTTTGATTCTAATTACCTGATAGTATTTTCAAAAAATGTTTTCTTCATGTAATAATTGTATACCGTTCTAATGTATTTCCCAATTTCCTTTCAGCCATTGACCATGGTTTGTGGGGAGGCCCAGGCTCCTGTTCCCAGCGGTTGTGTGAATGTGATCGAAGGTTTGCCGAGTGTCTCCGAAGGTATCCCTGCCCTCACCACAAAGCAGTCTGCACATCCTCGCCATGGAGAATGATACAAAACATTTTCATGTTTTGAAAACTTAAAACTTCTAGTCAATCTGGGGCTCTACAGGAGAGAACCAATCACAACGTCTTTAAATACGAAAATGATCTTAGTCACTTAAGTTACCAACAATGATCATGGTACACAACAATGGTAGCAACGTCATAATGTCTGATGTTGTTGGGACACTATAACACCCAACTGTATTACATCAACATTATATGACATGAAATATATTGCTCTCTGTGATTCATTACGCTGATCAAGTATGAACTATAGCCGTCTGTCATCTGCTTACATTATACATCGTTTTACACCCAACGAATGCTGGCAAAACTTTCTTTGCCATGGTTCTCATTCCCTCTACATGAACATATCATTTATGAGTGCCCGAAGACAAATAAAACCAAGGGTACATTTCATTTTAACAGTAATAGTTAAAAATGTAATTCATTGCAAACAAAATTCAAACTCAGCATCACTTAATGGTTCGGGCATCCTCGTATGTGTTACGAAGGTCAAACAGTGAGAAATATCAGTAAGATACTCTCACGTTTCTTTAGTATGTATGTACGAATACGCGCGTGTGTGTGAATGATACTATATGTGTGCTCTTTAAAACTTGGATCTCAACTGAATTGTATATATATAAAATGAAACAACACAAATAAACCAATACCATGAATTGAGGTGTTCAATTTATGGTTATGTTGCTACTTATTGAGTACACAGAGTTCTCACGAAGTAAAATGTATCTTTTGCAAGAGTTTATTACACTTATTTCCCGTTTTTAAGAAATGTACAGGGAAATGGAGTGTTGAATTCCTCGATATATATAAATGTGTTCTTAAAAACACAAGTGTTCTACTTGAAAATACGTTGATCAATAAGCAAATTGAAGTCGACTATTTATAATTCTGTTCGAACTTTCACACGCATTTGACACCAGCGCACTTCATCGTTCAATGCCTCAAAATAACGACACTGTTTTCAATGCTTGACACACGGTTCACCACTACTAATGAATTAGTAAATGCAGGTGCACTTACAATTTTCAAGTTCGTGTAGTTTCTTGAATTACATTTCATGTAAGTAGTAACAGATGAGCAGAGATGACTTTATCAATCACAGCAAACCACCGACTTTATTGTTGATTAACAAGAACAGCACATCAACGATATTAGAAAACTGTTTAATTTCATAAAGTAATCAACACGTACAATTTGCATTAATTATCAGAAATCTTGTGAATATGATGAGAGTGATCTCACTTCTCAAAGTTTGCTTGTAGCTGAAACTTACACCTTATTATTCGAATTCTACCTTGCACTCTCGCACAGTCACATGACATTTCTCTGACTTTGTTTAGTATATTACGTTACCAAGATGGTCAAGATCTTGAACAAATCACATATTTTTTTCCATTAACTAGAATTCCAGGTCCTTTACCTGTTAAGTCATTATTTGTAGAAGGGTAAACAAGAGACCAGCCCTGTCTGTCACTCAAGGTACCACCTGGTTATTTGCTTGGTGTAATGGAATCATACATGTAGTCATGATTAGCGGTATGAGCATTCGATTTACTATTTTTTCAGTGCAACTAACAATTGCGCTTTCTGACAACTATTTCGAAAGACTTGCTTTTTGCTCACCTATCTGAACCTCACCCACTATATTGTTCTTATTTGCACTGTGATATCCTATCTACACCAGTTAATAACCCTATCCTTATCTCTTCTGTATTATCATTACAATATTAAAAACAACAAACAGCACTAAGACAATGTACTTAATAAGTGATAAATACACTACATTTTAACTGATTCTCAGTTACAAACTTCAATCATTTAAATAATCAAACGATAAACACAAGTTTCCACGTAATATTTTACAAAAAAATTACAAGAGCTCGAAATATTTTCACTTTTCCACGAAGACTCCTTTCATAAGTGACGAAAGAATCGTCCCGTACTACGGATGAGTTTTCTTACCTAAGCACAGTACCGTTCTGCCAGAACGTATAGTATTTGTTTCCACCTGAAACAATTCTGAAATCTTAATCATCATCAGCATGATATTTTCAGAATATATATCCATGGTAAGCTTCCTATGTTTTTCCAAGATTCTATTTAATGAACCTTACATTTCATACTCTCTCTCTCTCTCTCTATTCGATAATTCATAACCATTATATTTTATTATTTCAAGTAATTGACAATTATATTAGTATCCGTTAGTAAGCTATATTTATTCCGTCATTTCTAAGCACAAAAAAGTAATTTCACTTCAGCATTAACTTCTCAGAACATGCGAAAGTATGTATAACTTCATTCTTCATTTTCATCGATAATTTCCCACAACTCAATCAATATAGAAGAGTTTCACTGTAACGTTATCGTACTGAGAACTTAGTTCCTGTAATAAATATCTTAATGATTCAGCAACTATCTTCAACATCGCAGCAATAAAACCAGAAGTACTACGGCTCTTGCGTAGGTTCTAGGTCGCACGCTAATTTTTCTCCCAGAATTCAAGTTTTATTTATTTTTTTTAATGGAATGTGGAAAGAGGAGGATAAAACATTAGCTTAGAAGAAGAATTGCATTCAATTTTGGACTAAGGGCTGAAAGCAGTGAGTTTGATAAAAATGTCTCACTCACATTAACACTCCGACAAGTAGTTGGAACGTAGAAATGATGTCGGATCGGTGTGAAAACGTTGTGCTGTTGAAACTGATAAAATAACATTCAGCACCAATAAAGATAAATTTGGCGTACCGTACGGTATTAAATTAGTAGCGTCTGTCATGTCCATAATTATGAATTTCATGGTAAGACTAGAAAACCCTCTATCAGTTTATTTATGGTAAGACAAGAAAACTCTATGAGTTTATTTATTTCTGGATCATTTCGTATTTCTTTTCTTCAAATTCATATAATGATACTCATTTGAATTTTTCTTTCAATATGTTGTCATTTGCACCAGTCCGCTAATACTTAAAATAATGGAGTACTTCAAGATGAACGAAAGGTTATTTGAAACCCTACAGTATGAAATAAAAATATAGGAAATCACGCAAAATTCTTTAAAAAATCATTGCAAAAATATATTCCTTCTACGATCAAAAATGAAACTCAGGAATGTTACTATAGTAAATATATCTGTCCCTTTTTATTTCGATAAATTGAATGGAGGGTAGACTTCCATATGGTTTCTGGTTCGAATTCTCGTCTCTATTTGCATTCATTTTTTGACCATATCCATCACTAAACATTTTCATCCCTTTCCTTATCTCACGGCGCTTTTACTCATTCTTAATATTCCATATTATTCACATGTTTTCAGCACTATATATCCTGCCACAACGTTTCATGTAATCACATCATTTTATAATTACATTTTCTCACTCATATCCTGCAATGTTTTTGTCTTACGAATCATACTCAAGAGTAATTTCTCTATTAATCTATTACGTACTATACATTTTTCTTTTAGTCTAGACACTTGAAACAAGCGCTAGAATCTGTACTGGAAATCTCCTATAGTTTGTCCTAGTAGTTAATAAATAATGCCATTTCGATTTACCTACGCAATAAATAGATTGACCTCAGCAATTCTGACACTGCATACCAGTGATTATGCACTAAACAATAGTAAGTGTTTGTAAAATATAAACTACACTAGACACTTCGTACAGGTGCCATACGAAAGGCTCTCTACGAAAGAACCGCATTACTAACGAAGTTTCTGCGCGTTTTTTTTAAGCCAAGACGTTAATCGTTACAAATACATAAAGTAGAAACAAAATTCTTTTTTTCTCTCTCTCTTTAGCAACACTAATATGATCTTTACTACTACTATTCGTTCTCTATATGGATTATAAATTATGGTTTCTATAGTTCTCTATTTCTTCTTGGTCTTTGATAATGTAATTTCTCAACCACCTATCTCTATTTCATTAAATACAACTCTGTCTTTTTGTGCATTGTTACAACTTATCACGCTGACTGGTATTAGCAACTAACTTGTGGGCAGTCTTACAAATTCGCGAGTCTGCCTGAGCCCCTATGTCCCGGTTATCGTTGAGTAGCAGAGCCCGGATATTCAGCACTAAAAACAACCTTCAGATTAGGCACGCAAATGGATACTGGAAACCTTGAAAACAGGTATAAAAATCTCAACAACAAAAATTCACTAAACATTACAAAGCGGGATAAAACACGATACATTTTAGGATACGAAACTCGACAAATAATTTGTCAGAAGATAGACATTTTAAACATGATAGACAGCTTACGAGGCCTTCGTAGAAACAGCTCCATTTTTTTTTTTTTTTTTTTTTAAAAAAAAAGCATATCGTAAAAGCGAAGAACAATATTGAAATTTTGAAAAGTAGATCCAGTAATACTAGCTATTAAATGAACTATTTCAGAATCTGAAACTTTGTTTTAGCCGAGAAATTTGAAAGTCCGTAAAGTGTGACGCTAAACCTAGGTCTTCAAATTTCTCATCTACAATAAACACAATGAAATTGTGGAGTAGTTCCATTTAGTATATACCCTAAAGCATTGCCGGTGCAGCTTTCCAAAATATTATTTTCCCTTATTTTTAAATCCCTAAGCGTATGCATTATAACCTCTTAATAACACCTATATATATATATATATATTTTAAAAAATAATTCATATCGAGATCCATTCCCCCCACAGACACACACGCAAAAATAAATTTTTATCAGAGCACTGAATCGCTTTTAATCTACTAACTGCGAAATAGAAGTGTAGACTAAATATAAAAAGCATGCAAATTGGTAAAAATGAGGAATCTGTCTAATATCCGGGCTCTGTCGACTACAAACTATGGTTTCCTACTTAACACTCTCTTACATAAAACCGGAAATGTCCGACGAAAAGCGCTGCCACATAAATAATCTTAGAAATGAAGCAACAGTAAATTTCTCTGTAGCGACCTCAAATATAGCTAGGACTGTTTCATCTTCAGATTCATCTCTGGTGTATTCTACAGAACAACAACAGAAATACATACAAAAAAAATAAAAATAAAAGAAGTCGTTCTATAATACGTTGACCATAATTCATAGTACCAACCCATCATATACAAAATCCTGATGATACAGCATCAGTCACGAAATGTAAAATAAAGTAACATGACTCAAGTTCACATTTTTATGGGTATAGGAAATGATTGTAAATACAAAGTATGTTTACACAAAAACACTATGACATACAATTTGTTATCTTGAATGCTTGTAAAAGAATACCGGTTTTCTAATACAAGATATTTTAGGAAGAAACATAGAATGTTTGAGCTAGTTAATCTACGCTAGATTACGCACTTCAAAATACACTAAAACGTTAATTTCTCTTTTCGAAACCGTGTGCAGCTACGTAAATGAATACTCAGAGTAACACAAGGACACAAAACTGTATTGCATCTATCTCTAGCTCAAATATAACCACTATAGTAATGCTACGCAAGTAGCAGAATTTTTATAAGCTGAAGCCGTACGAGTTACCGTACAAGTTACCGCATCAAATACATCGGTATTTCAGAGGTATTTTTGATGAAAAAAAAAAAATATTATATTGAAATTAAAGCTTATCTGTCTCACCACATTCATGCGTCAACTTCACTTCAAGACCGAAGCAGTTTAGCCAAGATTTGTCCTCTGCTCAGAAGTTTTGTAAAAAAAAATCTTCGATTGTTGAGGTGGTATGATCAAGCAACTCCAAAGAAAATTAAACGTTGCTCTTGATTAACACGGTTTTTCATTATAGCGAAAATGTTGCTTCAACACGTAAGTGCATCTATAACAAGCAAGCGAACCAAGAATATTAACCAATTGTCACTTTATTATCCTGGTATTCTTTTCAACTTTATTTTTCTTCCGATAGATGGAACACTGTATCCACATTTCTATACAGCGAAACTTGCTTACGAAAAAGTCAATAAATACTCCTTTGTAGTTTAGACAAGACTGAACTTTACGCAAGTGAACAAATTGTTCACTAATTAATTGAAATGCAGACGGGGCTAAAGTAAACTTCCACCTTATGCAAATTCCGTTTTGGATTATTTTCGGTTATCGCTTCGTATACTGTGTTTTTTTTTTTCTTCTCTTATTTCACCAAGTAAAAAAACCTAGAGATGAATCTGAAGAGGAACTATTAATGCACCTTCTTCTATTACAAGATTTGTTTACGTTCATTTCTAGTTAAACTGTTGCCTTTGGGAGCGTCATATAGTGAGTTGTTTTAGTTTTTTTATGTGAGACGCTAGCTTCGAATAAACCTGAATACTTTCTAGCTCACAACGTCCATAGGAAACCGCTATTTCGTAAACTGGGTACTGAGTTTCACAATAGTTTGATTTTGTATCATTTTCCAGTTCGAATTAATGTTATCAACATAACGCAATGTGGTTAATACTGGTTTTGTACAAAGAAATTAATCGAAAAATATGGAACTACTGTAATTATAAGTATCATTAGTAAAGGAAACAAGACATAAAACTGTGCATTACTCTTCATGCTACAAAATAGAGAAACTCTTGTTTTAAATCATATTTATCTAAGCATATATATACTGGGTAAGCCACAAGTCTACGAATCCAAAATAAAATACAAATATTATGGTAATCAAATCTTATTGGAACATGTAATCTTTCTTCTCTCATTAACTTGAAGATTCGCTTCTAAACCACTTCCACTACTCATTTCAAACGTTGTGAATCTTGCCAATAATCATAAATATAGTTCGTCAATTGCAGGTTTAGCAAATTCTTCTACCGTCATAATAGCATATTAAAACACAAGAGATTTTTTATAAATCTTGTCCTTTGGATTCCGTAATTATGGTGTAATTGATGACTTCTGGCTCGCCCTGTATGTTTCTTTGTTCATTGTGAAATGATATGTAACATTCATTTTCCTGCCAGAGCTACAAAATGAAATAAGAAATGGTTTCATTTCTTGTGACTTGTAAAACATTTTGTTCGGACTAATGTAAATTATCTGCAAGGTCCGAAGAACTTGTAAAAAAAATAAAATAAAAGTATTAATCTAGTCCTAACAGTTTTCATACATAGTAAAGAAAAAGATTGTAGCATAGTTTATTTTTCATCGCTGATTAAACCAAATAATGAATTTATATTTTTTCTATGTTTTATGTGTGGATTTTCTTGTGTTTATTTTTGTACGTCGCAATTCTTAAAACACTGTAGATATGTTAACATTTATGCGATAATAAAATGTTTTCTATTTTTGAGAACAAAATCTTTTAATTTCTAAAAAACAAAAAAGTTTGTTCCTGTATTCGTTCCGAAACTGATGAAGTGAAGTGTTAATAATTTCTTTTTATTTCAATTATTATCTTTCGTTGTTGATTCTAGTCGAAATGTTTGATAATCACTCCATGAAATATGAACGATGAAACACTAACGTATCCAGCCCTCGTGGTCCACGCAAAACAAATATTAACTTACGTATGCAAACTCTGTAGTGTCAGTGTAGAACAAAATAATTAAAAGCTATTTAATGATCAGAACTTGGTAAGTTCTTTTTGCAAAATAAAGGACGTAAGACGAGATAAAACAGTAGCAAAAGGAAGTAAACTATTTATGGAAAAGATTATAAGTGATGGTTCCTTTGTACTCGGAGTTTTAAACACAGAGTTGCCAGATACTAAGGTACGAAAAGAATGTTAACTAACCTGTTAATTTGATACTGTGATGTGGAAAAATTGGTGAATTTGGTCACTTGTGGTCAATAAATTTTCTCAGAATGGAAAGAGTTCTATTCAAAGTATTCATATTAGGGCTGAGGGAAGGAATTTTGGTTGTGATGCTGCATGACTCATATGACGAAATTTCTTAAATAAGCTACAAACTCCTTGGATCGACACAGAGCGCCTTGGTCTGCCAGGCAACTTTTTCGTTCAAAAAGAGTCTTGTATTATCAGCGTAGCGACTCCATATAGCTTTTCAGAGCCGCAACCGGGTATCGAACCCAGACCGTTCGCACCGAAAGCGACAGCGTTAACTATTCGTCCAAGCTGAAGCTACGAAATAAAGTCAATAAGATCAATTTTGTGGGACAAGCTTCACTCACTGTTCTTTCAATTCAAATTTTATTTATACGGAATTTACAAAAACTCATGTCTCGTCAATATTTTACACTATCCGCTAGTAAATGAATGGGAAAACAGCGACCATGACCTCTATCAGGTACCGCCATGGTCTGCCTGTTGAAACTAAGGAAAAATTCAGTCAGGACCCCCGACAGCACACTCGAACGTGCGTCCCAATTCGAAGTTCGCGATCGTGACTATTAGAGGGGTTATGGGCAAAAGTTTTGTAGCATGTCAATAACTCAATTTTCTTATTTCAAAAATAAATATGTTGCAACGTCGTATAAATTTGTTGACTTACAGACATACGGACAATTACATAATGCAACTTTTGAGGAAAATATTGTCCTGATATGTAGCTAAACGAGGACTATAATTGCAAAAATATTGTTTTTTTTTCTCCACCAAAAATTCTAAATCCAATTATCGTACCAAGTTAATAGAGCCATTGTTTTATCTCGAAGAGTGGTTTAAAAAAATGCAATGGGGACTATTAATCCTGATTTTACTTTCCTTTAAAATAGATGTCACAAACGGGAGGGTGTGACGATATCCCTGGCTAAGACTTTACAATGCGGTAGAACTAAAAAACTTCATAGTTTCTTTTATTTATTTTTATTTAACCTATGACTATGCGTAAAGTTCTTTCTCAATAGAAGATCCTTTACATGAAGTGACGTCGAACCTGCAAGCTCTGGCATCATGCCCCAGTTCTTCCCGGCGTAACAAATCAGGTGTGCTATTGATATCAGAGGGGAATTCCAGCAGGTGAAACTACTTAATTAAATTGAAAGAGTAGGTGATATGGGTACTAATTTTATTTTTCCATCTTCTTTGATGTGTCTCTTCGAAGACATTGAAATATTTAAATAACTTTAAAACAATCAAGAAATAATATACGACGAAAATTCAAAGTAAATTAAATTAAATTATATTATTTTATATCTGCCAAATCCTGGCTCAATCTTACGTTTAACATTATAACTTTTCTTTATATGATTAAACTATCTTAAACTGTAATAATTTGAGATTAAATTATTTATTAGACTTGATTAATATAATATTAAAACCATTCTAAATATGAAAATTTCCTTGATAAATAAAAAGTTATTATATTGCACAATTATAATAGTGATAGTAACGCCATCTATTGAGCATTTTTTAAACTATTCTTCTAAATTGTTAATTAAAAGAGCAAATCAACTTCCATTCAATATAAATAGTTAAAATAAAATTTATCTTAATTTTTAACACTAATTTGACAGTAACGAAACATCAGTTACCATGGCAACCAATATATGCTTTTTCATTATATTCTGGCTAGGGTAGCATATGGTACAAGGGACATCTTTGACAATTTGGGAAATATCCTTCAAAGACATGCGACAATACTTTTGTCCACAGTTGTACAATGCTCCTACTACATCAGTAGAATTACTGGGATTCTTTATAAGATATATCGTATGAGAAAGATTAGTTTTTAGGTGAGGGAGATAAAAAACAAATAACAAAATAGATAAAAATAGTACGTCATATTTATTACATAAACTATGTAGTGATCAACAAATGTTTACGCCAACAAATAACTTCATGTATGTACAAAAAATCACCATATCAATAGAAAAAAAAAGAGCGATTGTAGAAAAGTCTACAATTTCCACATTGAAGAGAACGTGTAACTTATGCCTGTTTGTCAAAAGAATAGAGAACAAGAAGACCCTCTGCTACATAACATTTACACCTCCCATTATATTCACTTGACGATTCTTGTACTTCTTCGAAATATCTTGCTCAATCTAGAAAGAACAGCAAACAAAGAATTTTTAGACATTTTTTCTTCATAAATGGTGCTAGGCGACCATGTTACCAACTAACGCCACGTAACAGAGCGGCCAGGTTATGGAGGCGGGACAATGACTAAAGCGGACGGAGGAAAGCACCAAATGGAGAAGGAAGTGCGGTTCATGGTTAGCGGAGACGATAGGGAGAGATGTACGTCTGTTCCCATCTCATCCTAACTGTGGCAGGTGAGTCCAGATTCAGAGTTTTCAGGATGCTGGCACGGAAGGTTTCGTTAAAGGTGCGGCCGTGATGTGGAGCGAGTTCAGGAGTGGAGAGGTGAGGAAGTTGTGAATGGGAGTAACGATGGTTGCTGATGCGGATTCTTAGAAGTGTTTCGGCTTCTCCAATGTAGAAGGCGGAACATAGGTTACAGATAAGAGGTAATGAGGTTGTAAGATATGGAACTTCCGGAGTGTCGGAAAGGGTACGTTTTGTGAGTGACGGGATGTTCGAAGATCAGACTGGGATAAAGATAAAATAGGGTCTGCAGAGGGGTCTACTGCACTTGTCAGGTTTAAGAGAAGGGGGACTAAATGGGTCCAATTCTGGTCAGGATCATCTTGAGATTCGAGGGTCTCCAGTAGACTATTTTGGAACATGACGGGAAAGCTCTTTCAGTCTCAGGTGATGCAGTGAGTATGGGGAGCGCCAGTCTGAGGAGATTTTGGAGGCTAGGATGGTACTGAGTAAGAAGATTGGGAACGTAAGGAGCTTCACGGGTAAGCCGGTTGGAGTTCAGGTGTTTCCTGGCACGGTTCAACTGTTTACGTATGAGGTGACTGGGATATCCACGGTCGGTGAGAGTTGAGGAAAGGGTACTGAAATAATTTTGAAGCAGGTAGTCAGAGGAAGATGCGGGAGACCTGGACAGCAAGAGCGTATGGGAGAGAGCGTTTGATATGGTAAAGACGGGAGCTATATACATATTCATATAAAATTGAATTTGATTACTTATTTCAAACTCTGAACTCTTTTCACCTCAGCTTAAAATTTACACCTGATAAAGAGAATAAGGCACTATCATTTATTTTACGTATGAATTAAGAAGATCAATTTTTTTGAATAATTTATTAATTAAGGAGATAAACAACACATTTCATACTTCCATTTAGAGGAAACTGACTGCTGGCTAAAGTTACATATACTTTCTTTCTTGTCATTCATTCTCTTTCACAGCTAATACTTCGAAATTTCCCCCCACACATACAGGTTGTGCTCAAATACAGGAAACCTTAACCGAGAAATAAATCTTACTAAAAATCCATTCCTCGACATTCTATGAAGCAAAAAATTAACCGAACCTCCTCCCCTCTCTTCCTCACACAATTTGTGAGACTTCCAAAAATCTCTTGGGTTTTTATTATTCCTAACATTCTACATTATACTCGTACTGGGAGTCGCCATGGCTCCGGCGGTAGCGTATCTTGACTACGAATCGGGAGACTTTTCTTCAGCGCTCCCATGCCTGGCATTCTGAGGTGCACTCAGCCTCCTATCGAATTGAGTACCAGTGTCCCTGGTATTCCTGGGAAGTAAAGGCAACCGAGTGTGGGACTGACCATCCCACCTAGCTTCGTGCCGCGTTGGTCGAGAATACGTGCAGCACTACCTCCACATCCCCCATGGGCCGTTCACGATGCGTGCGCATCACACACACGGCTTTACCTATTTTCTACTCCCACTATATAGCAATGATTCACTGCTTAAAGGATTCCTTCTTCCAACACGTCTTTACTGAACAAATTGTTTAACACAAAAATCTCATAATAGATTCCACAAATTGTACTATCATCATGTTCCATAGTCTTATGGCAACCTTTGCAGATGTCACCTTTACAAGGTGTACATAGTTATGTATTACTTTCCCGACATCTGCTCTGTTCTGTTGCGTAAAAGATCAGAGGATGATTAAAGGAACAGTCGAAACGTAAGCAGTGTAAAGTTATCTACACAAAAATTGGTTCAAATATGTAAAATATCAAAAGAAATCCGTCCAGCAAATGAAGTTATATCACCAAACTGTACTGGTTTATATGAGGCAACGGCTCAGGGAATAATAGTTTTCGAGTGCCCGTACCTTTCTGACCATTAGGTTAAACACAGCAACGAAAACTCAAAGGCAATAGGATTTACGTAAAATTTTAAGTTTCAAATGAGTACTTCCTAATATGAAGTTGCAATGGTTCAATTGCAGCACCCAATTTAATGTAATCCGTCCAAAAGCCTAAACGCCATGAGGTTTTCTCCATCCTTACTTTTTCTTTTTTACTGTATGAAAACCATCATAGAATACAAATCGCACCAAATTACTGTATTAGTACAGGTCGAAACGAACTCATATCCTACTATACCATTAAAACACCTACTTACTAATACACTTTGAAAGGAACCGTTGGGTATATTATCCCCCTTCTTTGGATTTCTGCATACACAGGTTGGGAAAACCAGAACGCATAATAGATTAACTGCCATTAACCACATGGCATAGGAACTTACATTGCTTCTATAAACATTCCCACAAGAGTGAAATAACTCTGACTATATTTACTACGAAGATAAAATGAAGAGTGTACCTCCGACTGCAGTTCCTTCGTCTTGGCGATTATAAGTTTCAGTTTGGGCTGCAACGAACGTTCTTCCTCCATGGCATCTTCACGCTGCCTCTGAACAGACTTTTGGGATGCCAACATTTTATCTACTAACGCAAGTTTCTTCTTAAGAGTATCCACTAGCTGATCAACGTACCTAGGTACAGAATACAAGACAAGGTAATGAAATTTAGTAATATATTTGCTGGTTTACAAACACAAAAAGAGTATACTTAAAAAAAAAATTAAAACCGAATTAACTCAAAATAAAAATGGACCGCGACAAGCTCTTGCGGTAGTTCGGTACAAAACTGATGTATTAGGACTTATGAAGTCACCATTTAGCTCAAGGTGTATTCCACTGGGTTAAATTTTTAAGCATGTATATGGAAGAGCATCTGGTGATAAAATTACTAACTTATAGTGTGTCTAGCAAACAGTAACAAAAAAATTCCCTGACTTTTCCCAGTTTTCCAGACTAAAATTCAATTTTCCCAACTTGTCAATACATTTATTTAAGAGAAAAGATTTTTTACAAAAAGGCTAATTTTACATTCCACACGCAATAGCAGGGTCAACGCATGAAATAACTTTGGTTAGGTTAAGAGTAAGGGGTGACCGACGCAGTAGCCTGAATGCAAATTCCTACGAGCATGTGCAACACCCTTCTCTGCTCCGCTCCATGGGCAAAAACATCCACAAATTGGGCAGAACTCGAAGACATATTAAAATTCGCTGGCTCTTCTCTGATTTAAAGAAAATTCCCTAACCAATTAAATTACCTGACTTTTTCAGGTTTAACTGACCACTGGACGCCCTTGTATATAATTAGATTAAAGATATTGTAATGTATTTCTGTAACCAATGTATAAAAGAAATTTTACAAATCGAATAAATAACAATATGTAATTAAAAATATAAATACACATAGAAGGAACACAGAGCTGTGTAAATGTACCAGTCATACTATAAGCAAATATTACGAATACCGTCTCCGATGCATTCTAATGACCAGTACTTCACTCTATACTACTGAATCAAGAGAATTTTATTTTTTATGTGTACAAGGACACAGATTGGGAATCAAAAGCATTTGTTACATAATCTGTAAGTTGTTTTATTATTTCTAACGTAAATGAACCAAACTTGAAATCAGTTTGTATAGGGTGAACAAGTTGTTATAGCTTTTCCCGATTCGCTGTGTGGTACAGGAGTACAAACGAATAATCATCCTCACTTTTCAACTTCTGGTTTAAGTGAAGAAACAGGAAATGGAAGATAAAACATGACTTCGAGTGCCAGTTCACGTTGTTAACTAGCAAACTGCATAACTACTGTGATCAGTAAGTTTAAGAACTAAAATCATAGCACGAGATTTTCACGAAATGACTTGTCAGGACGAGACTGATAAATCCTGATTACATGCACGAATTTGTAAAGACGAAGTTAATTCTGTGGCAAACCTAATACTAAAATGCTCCTCTACAAGCAAGTGAAAACACAAAGACTTCGTAGCCAGGGATTCAAAAGATAGCTAAAGAATTCGGTGAAAATTTCTAGTTCACAGCATGACATAGCACATTATCTGGAATCGGGCAACAGCAAATAAGGTAATTTGCAATGCTCAACGCATGCTAAGTTCGTGGCCAGGATTATCTATATTACAGGGCCTGAGTCACAGATGTTTAAAGGCCATACATAAATTCCTTTCGCTTAATTAAACACTAAACTTCTTGCCTTTAATTGAATTGATTTTTTAAGACCGATAGGCATCTTAAGACTAAGGCCGAGATAGGGGCGGAAAAAGGAGGCAACAAAGACGTAGGTTCAAGGTACCATTCCGGCATTTGCCTGTTGTGACCGAGGAAACTCTGGAAAACCCTCCGTCAAGATGGTCGCCACTGGGATTGAACATACTTACGAACTCTCGAATGTTAAACCAAACCTCTACCACTGTCACAACTTCTGGCTTGACAGCTCAAATAAGGCTTTTGCCTTCCTGTGGCTTTGGTTCAGAGATTATCACGTGGTCAGTGCAACGACTTCGCATTATTTATCTGCTTTCGAAGCCACAGTCCGCTACTTCTGAATTCAAGTAGCTTCCCAATCGGGATCACAATGTTATGTTAGGCCAGCACAGAACACTGGAAATAATATTACATTACAGTCCACAAGATACGAATAATTTGCTAATTTACCTTGGAGAATTTTTAATGTTATGCAAGTGCTGTGTTCGTGGATCTCTCATCTCCTTGATGACACTTTGAACCTGTTCGATCATTTCTACCACTGACTGGACGGTTTGAAGTTGAACGATTGACGGAGAATCCTGCAACATTGTCATACTCAGCAAATTACCCTCGCTATTCATTTCCAAAAGACGAATTTTCAGGAAAGCTTCTAGCTAAAAAAAAAAAAATGAAGAAGAAATAATTTCAACATGCATATGTATATATGACAGAATAAGACAAAAACAAGTGGCTACTTACATGTACGGGGAACTAAAGTTGATATACTAACAGAATACTTAAAAACTTGCGAGCTTTCGCCTAAAAGGCATAATTAAGGAAAAGATCAAGCCCCGCCGGGGCTTCATTGAACGGATTGTTTTGGAATCCACCTTACCAATCAATATCAATTCAAATCACAGAAAAGAAGATGAAACGGTAGCGTACATAAATTGGTTTGCCATACTCATGCCACTTATACCTTTATCACGCGAAATAAATGAATGAGTGTAATCTAGAGTAGACTGTGAAGTTTGGCTTTCAACAAAACTATACAATCATTATATTGGGTACGTAACAAGAATAACATATCTGACTTACCTTTCGAATGACAGGCAGTCCTCGTGGAAATAGAGGGGATGCATAAACCAACAAAAAATACAAAAATATTTTCGGATCAAATTCCAGATCCTTCTTCAGTCGTCGGGAATAGGTCGAGCTATTTAAATTCAAGGGTAAAAAAGCAGTGCAAACACTGTCCGAAAACACTGAATAACTGAACAAATTGATTCCATGCACCGTGATCGTTTCCTGAGAGGTAGGATGAGCAAATCGAAATGGAGAAAACATTTGTTTCGTCTGCTTTTTTTTTTACCCTCTTCAATTTTCTTCCTCTATGACCGACGATTGAAGAAAGACAGTTTGGGCCGAAAATCCTTCCTTTGTTTTTTTGTTGAGTGAGTGAATTGTTCTCAACGTCCTAAACGAGCTGGTGAACTTCTAAGGACGGGACCTACAGTTGGTAAAGTGGGCTTCGAATCACTGCGCTCAATGGACCGCAGCGGGATTTGACCCCGTGACCACGCGCACAGAAAGCGAGCGCTCTAACCTCTCGGCCACCCAGAGGTCGGGGTTTTTTGTTGGTTTGAACATTGTTCGTAAGCTTTATTTCCACGGAAATGTCCTGTTTTTCCGAAATGTACACCACCACAGGTTAATACAGTATTCAACGTGTATGTATAACAATATGCCCTAAGACATGTCAACTATATCAAGTATGTAAAGACGTTACTGCAAATATATTGTTACAATATTTTATTAGATAAATCAAACTTTATTAGGTGACAAAGACAAATAAACAGTTAAAACTACCATAGTGAAACCATTAGTTTTTCAATTGACAAGTGACCTCGAGGTGGCTAAGAGGTTAGTGCGTTCGCCTTCTGTGCACGTAGTCGTGGGTTAAATTCCTTACGATCTCTTGAACGGAGTGGTTCGGAGTCCCATTTACCAAACACTTTAGGTTCCGTCCTTAGATGCTCACCAGCTCGTTTAGGACGTTAATAATAAATAAATCAATCAATTGGCCAGTGAATTCTACCTAAGGTAGTTTCGTGTAATGTAAGTTTTTACCCCTCGTGACGCTTAATTGGATCCAGCGAAATTTCCTTTATTTATTTTGGTAATGTGGTCTTTTTTCATAGTCTTACAAAATCCTACATAGTGACATATGGTAATTACAAGTTACACAAGCAATTACCGTCAATCTAGATAATGCGCATTCGGAAAGTTGTCTGTTTGTGCCCAGCGGCCGTCCATCCTGATGGAAATATTGCCTGGTTTTCCTTGGACGCACAGGCAAAGGTTGGGATAGTACCTTAATAAGATTATTCAGATTCCTCCCCAAATGTTTGAATTTTTTTAGGGTGTTCAGAAACAAGCAAGCAAAAAATTTCCCTGACCTTTCCCGGTTTTCAGACTAAAATTACGTTTTTGCCGATTTTAATCGACACACTTATTTAAGGGAAAGAGAAAAAATAATTTTACCTTCCACATGCAATTAATTGCAGAGTCAATATATGAAACAGCTTTGGTTAGGTTAAAACTAAGAGTGACCTAAGCAGTAGCTTGAACACGTAATTCCTGCAAGCATCCCTTCTCTGCTACGCTCTATGGGCAGAAACATCCACAAATTGGGCACAACACCGGAGAAATCCTTTAATTCCCTGACTTTTCTCTGGTTTAAAGAAAATTTCCTTAAATTTCCGTGACTTTACCGTAACCAACTAAATTACCTGACGTTTCCAGGTTTTCCACAATGGCTGCACACTCTACTTCTTGTTAAAAGTCTGCAATGTAAAATGGCCTATGAGTTGTATTTGAAGTTTGTTAAATAAATATTCTTTTAATACTTTCGTTTGTTAGCTCAGTTATTAGCGCCAAATAAATGAAATACTAACCTTGGCTACTGTTACAAATATATCTTTGAACATATCTTTCTATTGTAAAATTATTATTGAGTTATCGTCGAACTTCACGCTATGTAGTTGCATTTTTAAAAATACATTTTTGACCATAGTTAAATGCCACCTATGTGCCACCATTGTCGTTTTGGGCTTGGTTTTACCGGCAAACATTCACGTTTACACGCGTTCAGCCCTATGCCAGTTAGAGGTGGTTAAAACTGACGCGCTAAGTGAATTACGTAAATTTTCGTCTGGTTATACCTAAACCAGCAGGTAACTGAGCATATTTTGAAGAAGTTCGAAATGTCTAATTTCAGACAAAAAAGAAAAACAAGTTTTGCTTGTCACGGCAGGTAAGAATAAATTGAGAGCCAACTTAAAAGCAGGTAGGGAAAAAATAATAAAGTGGTCGAGCAACCGACCTTGGTGTCCTCAGTGTACAACTAATTAAATACTGTTTAAATAAGAATAAATAAGAGTCAAATAATTAATTAAATAAGAGTCAAATAATTAACTAAATATTTTAATTGTAGCGCACAGAAGATTGCAATTCAAAATGGACCTCCCTCATCGTACCTTACACTTCTTCTTAAGAAGCGGGGATACAGTTTCGAGTTTCGTTTTTGCCATCAGCCGACATCCAGATGGCTCTGTTACAAAGTCGAAATCTTACTTGCCTACGGTTTTCACGACTTGGTTCCTTGTCATCTTCCAGGAAGGGTCCACAAGAGTCATTTGTGGTTTGAAAGGACAGAAGAGATCTTGCAAGACATATAGCTTAGGGGCACTTCTCCCATCTCTTCCCTTCCCCCTGTCTCAAACAACTGAACGCCGAACTTAGGTCCAGTTTTGCTGCTTCTCGCTTTCCTCGCACTGGTTGAAAAAAAAAAAAATGCATTGACTTACGAACCAGTGGCTTAGGTAAAGGGGGATATGGGGGATATATCCCCCCCCCTTAACTCCACCATTATGAACTTGGAAAAGAGTATTTTCGCAAGAAATGGAAACATGTTTGGAAGCATATAATTGTTAGTTTTAAAAAATAGAATTAATTGTAAGGATTATGACTACGTCCGTCTCCATATAATTGTTTGTTTATTTTAAATAGATAAAGGACCGTATTGTACATTCTGCGTTGTAGGTTCACAATTAGGTGAAAGTGGTAAATAACCTTCAGGACAACCAGTAAAATTAAGAATTCAAAAACTTGAAAGAGCATACCAAACGTTTAGACAACAGATTTCTGTGGCAATCATATCGATAGCGTTGAAAAAAAGTAAAATCAAGAGAGTAATGAAAAAATGGTAATTCCTGTTACTAATAGTGTCAACGAATGTAGATCGGAGAAAATTTCAAATATAAAAGCATTTTGCTTCTATGGTTGAAGCAGTTATTTTGTAGCCTACGTAGAGAAGAAATAACTAACATACATTAGATATGAATGAAACATGGTTACATTACAAATGAATGAAAAATAAAAATTTCACAAACTGGGAAAAGATGAATTTGCGGTGAACTGTATTTTGTATGGAGCATGCTAGTAACTTTTCACTTCGATCTGACATTATTATGTGAGTGCAATTCTTATTAAAATCAACTCGAAATCGCGACCTTCATGACGCTGGTCTAATATTTCAGACTCACTGCCCGATTTGTACAATTTGCTGAGGGAGGGAATTTTTTCAGAAAACAGAGCCAGGGAATACTTTTGCAGAGAGGGAGAAATCCAACCATATACCCCGCTTCAAATCGAACACTGCTGTGACCACACGACTATAGTTTTGGGCTATAAGGAGAGAAGAGTCTAACCATTAAAATCAAACGATTGAAATATACAATCAAGTTTCGATTAAGGAATCTGTTGACTGAATATGGAGTTGTTTTTTCTGCATTAGCGAATGAAACTAAATATGACCAATATGAGAAAGCTCTCCATTGTTGGTAGCTATCAGCTACGTCAATGATGAGTACGTAAGATTTTAAAAAAAAAAGTTTCTTCACGTGATTCGGTCCCCTAACATGGTATTGGAAGGAGGGTTGTGAAAAAAGAAGGTCGGGATTTAACGAAAACAATTTATCAAATCTCATAAATTTTGGTTTTCTTATTATGATAAGAAAATGATGGTAATAGCAGTTTGCTTGGAAATTTTAAAACTGTAAAAGACATGTGACAGTGCCTTGCTGCAATTTAAATGTATTATGCAACTTAATGTGGAAGCATTAAGACAATTCATATTCGACTGATATTGAACTATTTAGGAACAATTGCAACGCTTGTGTTTTTATACCCCCTTACGGAGACTGCATTTTTGTGACATCATGAAGAGTGTAAATAAATCACTTAGAGCATAAAGAAATTACTAAGTATGAGAAAACTGATATAAAAGTATAATTCATGATTTTAAAGAATTAGCCTAATTTGTGTTCGAAGAAATTGTCCAAATTTCTTTATCGAACAATGTCACAAGCTCAGATTGAAGGCATGTATTTCTAATTTCTTCCCTATTTTTATTCAATTGAATTAGAATTTCCCTACGATTAACCGTTATACAAAGGAACACCTTCACTTAGAAGCTGTGAATAATGCCAAAGGCGCTGTCATCAAGTTTAAAAGAACCAAAGAAAACTGTCAGAAGGAAGACAAAACAAGTTGCAGTAAATCAGATCATGGAAGAATCTATGAAAATATCTACAAAAATGCAGAAAATGAGATCCAGTTACAGTATAAGCCAAACTCTTTCAGGCATGTATTCAGATTTATATTTTAGGGTGTTTCGGAATTGGGGGGAGGGGGTTCAAACAGGATCTGATTTTGCAATTGATAATAAGTACATAATCACGCCTAAAATTATGCTAAGATTACAAAGATACCGGAATTTGGGAGAACCCTCTGAACTCTTTCCCTGGATACGTCACACAGCTGTATGATAAATTAGTATGGGTCTAGAATATCCAATAGCTACAAAAATCAACTAGGTTACAAAACTGACAGTATGGTAACAAAAGTGTTGCCTGAAGCTTCATTTTTTTTTAAATAAAGACACCGAACACGAGAATTCCCTAAGTAAGAACAACTTAAATTTTCCTATAAAATATTCGACACTAATTGAAACTTTCTAAAGGGAAACTAATAAAAACAAAAAGTTCTATTCAAGCTATCAGCTTATCCCATAACTAATATCGTATTATTCAACGTGATTAAAAGAACGATAATATACCTACCGTTAATCAGGAACATAGTCTCTATCGGACTCCACAACACTCTGCCATCTGTTAGCCAGTTGTTGAATCTCCCGCTGAAAAAAGTCACCGGTTTTGGAGGCAAAGAACTGGGTCACTGATCGTAGCACGACGCCATCCTCAGTTTGCAGTGTTTTCCCGGAAAGATAGTTTTGTAGGCTGTGAGAAAGACATTAGTCTGTTGGTGCAAGATCTGGTGAAAGCGCCGGGTAGGGGAGTTTCTCCCAGCTACATTTCTTGATCTTAGCACACGTTCCTCTTGCCGTGTGTGGGCGCGCGTTATCATTGTGGATGAGCACACCCTTGCGATTAACCAGAGCAGGACGTTTCTCCAACAATGCAGTCCGTAGGCGTTCAAACTGCTGACAGTAGATATCTGCATTGATGGTCTGGTTACGTGGCAAGAACTCAAAATGGATTATCCCACGGATATACCAACAAACCCTCAATATCACTTTGCAGGAGTGGTGATCCTGTTTTGGCACAGTTCCCCCCCCCCTCTGCAGTTTCCGGTAAATGTTATGGTAGAGGACCCACTTTTC
>JAGDQP010010646.1:0-28523 GCA_022664845.1 Lepisma saccharinum
TTGATTTATTAAACGTATTGGGCGTCCACATTACGTTCTGCAAAGCGTGATGTAATTAATCGTCTCATGAAATTTAATCTTTTAACATTGGGTTCTTTACGTAGCCACTGCATAAGGTAACCAGTGATTAGAATATTTATTATTTTAAGAGACTGATACGCTTCTCCATAGTTCTTATTTACAGTGAGAGCGTTTACGTATTGGGCGTCCACATTACGTTCTGCAAAGCGTAACGTAATTAATCGTCTCATGAAATTTAATATTTTAACATTGGGTTCTTTACGTAGCCACTGCATAAGGTAACCAGTGATTAGAATATTTATTATTTTAAGAGACTGATACGCTTCTCCATAGTTCTTATTTACAGTGAGAGCGTTTACAATTACTATAATAGAGTTGGTCGGCTCAATCACCTGAGTACTTTACATGTAATATTCACTTTTATTGTCAAATTTTGACCACAGTCTCGCATCCAACTATGCTTTCAAAGTTATAACAAAACACTTGACTTCTTCTGTTAAATCTAACGTAAATGTGTCTTTATATAAGGGTTCAATTTCTGAATCATTTGTCAAATTCGATGCTTAAGTTTATTTTGCGGAAGTTATATATGAATTCTGCCAAATTAATAAGCCAAAAATCAAGTAATTATGGAAATATTTCACCATAAAACTAAAATTAGAGCGCTTTTTCTCTGTAACAAGGGCGTCTGATTAGGTAAACTGTAAGGACAGGAACAATTTAGAAAGAACGGTTACTTCGGGACCCGCGGTCCACCAATTGAGCAATACAATTTCGTGGTTTTTATTTACTTAGGGGACTATATTGGTTCGAAAGTATTGTTACTTTATTTTTTTCCTTTAGTGGAAATAAAACGATTCGCTTTCCAATCCAGAAATCCGTGGTTAGATGGTTATTTTTCACTACTTTCTAAGTTACAAAAATGCTAGTTAGCCAAAATCGCGTCTTAATACTTTAAATATAATAGTTTAGGTCTAGTTAAAAGGTTTATTTCCTAAGAATTCAACATTTATTAGAGGATACTTTAGATTTGTTTCGACCAAAATTTACGGGAATTAAGATTAAATCTTTTGTTTACAGTTTGAAGGTATATTTCCTAGTTTTTCAAAAAGAAGTTCAATTGTAGTTTGCAAGTGAAGAAGGAGAAAGCAATTCAAATTGCAAAGAAAAAAATAGAGTGTGCAATTTGAGCTTACTACACATGATAAATTTAAGCATTAGTATAAAGGACAATAATTCAACGTTCTGTTTACTAATTTGAGCAAACTTTCGGACATTGATTTCCTCAGTCCATTGCTTCTTGACGGAAACACGAAAAAAAAACCTTCATATCCAAAATAATAGTTTTGTTAGAATACCAACGTGCCTATTGTGATCATATACGGGTCCATGTGGAAGTGTTGTACTTTCAACGAGTGGTTAAGAAATGCCTCATCGACTCTCGAAACTAGTCATTTAGATCTGTTCCAGCCGCCTGCTACTTGATCTATGTATTTTTAGCGTGTAAGGTAGGATATTCGTTTTATGTCATCTCTGAGTAGGCCTTGGCTCTGTAAGATGACAAGGACGAATGAGAGGAGTCGATTATAGGAATGGTGACATCTTTAATGCGTGTAAAGCAGAAGGTGCTAATAGACTGTGTAGATTATCTTTGGTATGCCGCCTCTTTAATGTGTGCAGAAGCAGAATTATATGCGTTACGAAGTAAACAGCTCTATAAATGTTATTTGCATATACGGACTTATATGTGTGTACTAGTAGAACCTTATGAATTGTAAAATTGGAAACTGTATAAACAAATACATAGTTGTAATATGAGTTGGTATTATACGTGGTAAACTGAACTATAAGTTCCTGAAAGAAACACTGTATCAAACGCAAAAGTGTATAAGGAAAGTATTAAATATCTGCTTTACCTCTCGGGTCATTGGATCAGACCAGTCCCAAGTATAGATCTGATGACTCGGTTCAAAACTTGACCTGATTGACCCGATTCAGTTCTGATTCATGGATGTAACGCATCTTTAAATATATCGTATCAGATTCTTGCATGGGTCACAGCTGTGACTTCAGCCACAAGAATGCTAATCGAAACATTGTTGTAACACAGTAGGAGCATGAAACAATAGGGCTGGACAGTGATACAGTGGACAGGTCTTTGATACATTTTACTGGTACAGGAACAAGTTTCGAAGTGACGGCGATAAGTGAGTCCAGGGTCTACTCATGTTGCTGGGGGAGGATTAGTTGATCATGCTGTAGACCCAACCTAACATATTTTGTACAATTTACAGCAATCAATCGTGATATTCAGACAGGAAATTTGCATATTACTTTGAAACTGCACTGAATATGGAAGAAAATGAATAGTTTACAAGATAAGGTGGATCGAAGTGGGTGGTGGATCAAGTTACGGTTATGTGAGTTGACACACGACCGACAGACCCACAGTCAAAATTTGATTCATTTGACCCACTAACTCAAGCTTAAAATTTGACTCCTATTTATATATAAATCACTTCCGGTTATATTTATAGAAGCTATCTAAGGAGTTTGGTAATAAATAAAATATTCAATGATTTTTTAAAATCTCCTTAGCCCTATAAAATATTTTTAACTGAAAAACTACAAAGTACCCGCTCACTGAAGTTTCATGTTAGCCTTTTTCGAAATGTAATGTCTTGGATTTCCTTCATTTAAAATCATTTACTTAACTTTATAAGCAAAGGAATAAACAATTGTAATCTGCAAACCCTATAACATACTGACACACACATAACATTCAAAATCTATGGCATGAGATAAACCATGGCACGATCACGTGAAAACGCTACGACAGTTATGCTATTTGCAAAATATAGATTTTATGGAATAACGTTTTTAATCTCGGGGAAGTATCTGAAAGGTTGCCACATCCAAAGGATCTCAATCACTATAAATGCTACTTAAATATTACGCATATCATGGTATATTTAGAATCTTTTTATTTCTGAGCAATGATCCTCCATTGACAATGACGAAAATAATTAAGAGAATATCTTATTTCAAGATATTATTTCAAGATACATCAACTGTCGTTACAATATATTTCCTACCATTATCCAATGTATGTGGAATTGAACTATTTATAATTCCTAGTTTCAACAAATATCTTTTTAGATAATATTATTACCAAATAGGGAACCATTGCTTAACTACAAAATTAACATAAGACATACATCCAGTATGTCAGTTCATTGCAAATTATAGAAAGTGAACAATGTCAATATCGCTAATGTTAAGATACCAATAAGTTAGTCAGATTTTGACCTTTACTTTTGAATGAATGTCCACACTATTTTGGCTTATTCTTTTAGCTATAACAAGTTATCTTTGTCGTTATTCCATACAGGTTTATTAGGAGCGTAGTATCAACAGTGCATTTTTTCTAACCCGCCTAACTTGGAGGCCGCGACTATAGTTTCATTCAGTTAAACTAAGCTTTTATGTAGCTGGAAATAATCGAAGAAACTCCCCCTTCTCAGCTCCTAAAGAGTGAAGTGTACAACTTTATGCCCTGCCGCTTAAAATACTGTAATGCTATAAAAAGTCGTTAATATAGTTTCAATATTAAGCAACACTAATGTAGAAATACTATTGCTGTGAAAACTTAAAAGGTTTTATAATGAAGCATATTGGTTTTCGAATAAGGCGCAAGCATGGAGTGCAAAAACAAGAATATCTTCTTATTCCTCAACGCATGGTAATCTTGTGCGATACGAATCTGTAACCGGGCATTCATTCTTCGAGACTTGGTGCAAATTGATACTTGGTATCCTGCTGCGCATTCCACTTCCTAGCACAAGAAGTACAGTGTCGACACAGGTCTGTAATGTAAGATAAGAACTATCTCGTACAGTATATATATATTCGTTTTCGTTCGGCTAAATTACACTACTTGCTGTTCTATTCTCTACATTTGTGCCCACCCTTTAACTTTTTCACCTACAAATGTTTAGGGTGACAGTATCAGCGTGTAGCGTGTTTGATCATGCTTGTGTTCTTCCATTATTAGGACCTGTGGTAGTCAACTCGATGGTAACAGCCATATTTGTTTCTTCATGTACCGCGCCATCATCTTGTTTCACTATATATATATATATATATATATATATATATATATATATATATAGTGTCGCGGCATCTACTATACTTCTCCACTCCCTGTCTGTTAGAACTCCCAGTTACTCCCCCTCTCTGTACAGCGAGTGTGCTGACGGCACGTTGGTAGTGGTGTTGGTGCTACAATCAAATTGAGAACATATTTATTTGACGTCTGTCCTGCAGTTTCATTAATTGAAGATCGCACTGCGTAAAATTACTCGGGAGTCGACGCTAATGAAAAGTACGGAGGCCCGGACTGGAGGCTTTAATTGTTGTTGGCTGGCCTCACGTAGAAACAGAAATTCTGGTGACGTTAGAGCAGCAAAAGGATTCCATTTGTTCGACTCTGCGAAAAGGAGGAGGTGAAAGGGGAAAGAAATAGCAAAACGACTTTTTTTTTTTTTCTAGAGAGGTGAAGTTCTGGTGCGCAGGTCACTCACTACCAGTTTTTGGACATCTCTCGTTACTCATACCAAAGTGTCTCAACATTTTTCATTCTTCTTTTCTTCTGTTAATCATTTTGAGAATAGTTCCTTTCAAGGATGACCGAAGGATGAAGTCATTTTTTATAGATATTACATATTGTATCATTTTTGCTTCAATAGAACTTTCTTCCGTGTGTCTTTGTATATTTGAGCGTTTTGGCAGTTTGTCATTAATTTATTATTATTATTTTTAAAATTAAATTTATTATCATTATGGTGATGTTTTGTATTAAACGTACGATGTCCTTGTGTTATGTTATATACTTTTAGTCTTACCAGGTTTGCAGCACAAAAAAAGTTTTAGAAATGTCTGCATTATGCTGCCCTCTTGTATGGTTATTTGTAACTACATATACAATACTTGTATTACGGTTGGTTGCAAAGCTGTAGTTCTCACGAAACCAACCGTTGATGGATATATTGTTTGCCATGGGGAAATACATTTTACCGGTTCTTTGACTCATTTCCATAAAAAGAATAGAAATAACAAAGAATGGACAAAGTAATGCCTGATCATTACAAGCATAGATGCAGCATTGTCATAGCAAAAACTTCCTTCAAGATTTGTCATACAGAAAGATACGAGTGTATGAAGTAAAATGTGAACTAAAGGGGAGAAAAAAATCACATTTCATTCGGTCTATTACCGAGAATCATGGATAGATAAAAGAAAAATTGTTAATACAAATGTCAAATCCAAACAAAATCCAAATTAATGTTTCTAATGATAATTACTGTTTCTAAGTTCAAGAGTAATATTACGTAAAGTAGTTACTGAAATATTTTGAAAACTGCGTAAGTAAACAAAGGAAAATACCAGAAATATAGAAAGGCGAAGAAAATCATTATCTCCGCTCGGGGTTATGCCATAAGGGAAGTACTATTTCCATCTCTGTCTAACGTATTAATAATACATCTTGTGATATTCAAAGTGCACATATCCTAGAAATTAAATACTTCATTAACCGAATTTGTAGTTTCTGGTCGTTCATGGTTGAATAAATATCGCAATTATTGATATATACTCCGGACATTAAAAGGTATGTATAAATCAAGAACGTTTGATTTGAGTGTTTAAGTATCCATTGTCATGGTTAGGTAGATTTTCGATTAAAACGTGTGGTAATTACTGTTACCATAATTTTGCTTATGTGTAGTGCATACAACTTTAATTATTAAATATCGTGAAAACTTTAGTGACAATAAAACAAATAGTGACGTTTCTGTTTTAATTATCTTGAATCTTCTGCAAGACACAAAGTAGTAAATTCAGCTGGTATCACTAGATTTACTTCCTCATAGTCTATCAGTATTAGCCGAAACTTGTGGTGAAGTCCTACAGTCCAGCTACAGTTGACGAAGATTCGACTATTGGGAAATACCACTTTTATGGAGAATGGCATCCCACGTTCTGTGCACGAGCATTTCTCACCATGTTCAAACATGAGTGCGGTTTGGATATCACATTGATTGAAGGCCTTGTCCTTACAATCTATAGTCGCTTGGCAGGAAAAATCCCAAGTCATGTCAGAGTCAAGTCAGCGTGAACCCACATAGCAAAATGACGTCCCAGGGATATCTGACGGATCTCCTGGCAGGATATCGGGACGTCCGTAGGACGTCCTGTTTAAGTCCCGTTTACATCCATGGGACGTATAGTTATAATTAATCCTTCGTATAACTATACGAAGGCATATCCTTCGTATAGTTATAATTCATTAAATAATAATAATAGTAAGGTCGATTTAATTTATAGAAATTCCAGGTAGGTAATCCCGCACGTCTTTCCGGGGGACATCTAGAGGACCTCCATACGGGATGAACTGTTTGTATTGCCCACAGAGTTATCCCACGGACGTCCTTAGGACATCGCTATGGGAGCAGGACCATTCTGACGGTAATGGGATCTAAATGGGACGTCCCAGGGACGTACTCTGCTATGTGGGAAAGCGAAGGTTTCTTCTGAGTAAGAAAACAATTTGAATTAAGTGACGATTGCGTATGAAAAAGTAAAATCAGAGTTGGAAATATCGATATTATCTTTATCGTGTTAGCTAAATGGTCTTGTAGTTTTGGCTCCATTGAATATTAAAGTTTAATCAGGGTTGTTACTAGTTTGTCAGACATGAATATATATCCTTCACAAGACAGTGACTATCGTTTTGCCAATACTGATTTATGACACCGTATTAGACGTTTTAATCTGAATAATAAGTAATGATATATTACTCAACGTTAAAGACGGTACTTTAGTAAGTAGTAAGAAGAATCTTCTAAAATAAATAATACCATTTTGTTTTCTAGCTGTCTTTACAGATATGAGAAGAAAAACTCAAAATATTAATAAATCAATATGAAGATAAGAGAACACAATATTAGAATTTCCAAAAGTAGTTTGACTCTCAAAGAAATTATACATTATGAAGATTCTCGAAATGAAAATTGTCATATCGGACTTCTGAAACTTGAAGAAGGACGGTGGCCAAACACTTTGCAAGATTATTAGCACACTATATTAAAGGCAAATAAAAACTACACAAGAAAGAAACACGAACTCTAGGGCTATAGACTTGGTTCAAACTTTTAAACCATTTTAAAAACTTACTAGCTGAATCCCGCGGTCTCCGCCCACACTATTTAAAAATGGTTGGCAACACTGAAAACAGGAACCGTTAGAGGGTGAGCACTTGCACAGTATTTTTCTATAGTGCCAAATAATGTTAATGCCAACTTTACTGCGGATTCATCCAACTGTATAAGAGCCATATGAAAAATTGAATTTGAAAATACGTTTGCAACAGTGACAATTTAGGTACTTGGGTTCGGAGATAACCAAAGCATTTTTCTATTGGATCGAATAACGCTTATGGCGAATTTGTTAAGAATACTTAAAATGGTATGTCAAAAATTGAAATTTATTTATAAAATTTGTTTGCAACATACCGATTGAGGCATCCAAAGTAACCTGTACGTAAATACCAAGTTTGGTGCGGATATATCCAAAGGTATGGAAGAAATATAAAATATTAAAGCTCGAAAATTGGTTGGTAACACTGACAAATGTGGCAAATGCGGCGAATGGAGTTTCTCTCTGATCTGTCCCAGTACTATGCCAAGTTTGGTGTTGATCTGTCTGATGGTGAGAAGCTATTTGAAATATTGTTTTGGAAATTGATTGCAAAAACTGACAACTGTGAAGTCTGCGTCACACGGATGTTTCTATGATCTCTCCCAGTACCTAAATCCCAGATTTGCTGTGGTTACGTTCAATAATATAGAAGCAATTTGAAATTTTGATTTTTCAATTAGGTTGGCAGCACTGACAATAGTGACGGCTGCGGCGCCAGGAGTACGCCTCTGATCTCTCCCAGTACCTAATTGCCAAGTTTGTTGCTGCTTCGTGTAATGATATTGAAGCAGTTCGAAATATTATTTTTAAATTGGTTGGCAACATTGTTAACTGTGGCGCCTGATGTATACCTATGGCCTGTCCCAGTACATAATGCATATGTACGCAAAATTCGGTGTAAATCAATGGGCGCGTGTAAATTCGTATAAATTTGTAGAATTTGAAGTTTTAGATAGGTTAGAAACACTGACAACTGGAGGCTTGGATCCGGTACACAATTGTTCTATTGTGTCAACTAATGTGTGTCAAGTTTAGTGCTGTTCCGTCAAACTGTGTGGAAGCAATTGAAAAATTGAATTTGAAAATTGGTTGGCAACGCTAAGAATTCGGCGACCCGGATCTAGGCTTCAATACGAACATTTAAAAAATGTACAATCGGTGCAGTAAAAATTGCTGGGCGACTGAACAAAATTTCTGCAGAAAGAACTCCCATAAGAAATACATAGGGAGGAAATTTCGATTCTCTTTTATTCAAAGTTGATTAGGAGGAAAACCATGCGAGTAGTTCATAATATATCCAGGCGTAAATACGAACATTTTAAAAGAAAAAAATCATACAAATCGGTTCAGAAGAAATTGCTGGGCGACTGGACAAATGTTTTATGAAACTATTTTAAATGTTTTGATTAACAACTATATGATTAAGGAAAATCATCTAGCCGACTACTTCCGCATCTTTTGCCCTGCCCAACCTCGGACTAAGCGATAGATGCCTCAAGTCCATAAATAAATTCAAATTCAGAGTCCTTTTTGACTCGTAGTTTAGGGTCAACTACGAATGACCCAGCATCAATGATAATGACATCAACTACAAGGGCACATCAATGACATTAAACTAAAAAAAATTGTAAAACGAAAATTCTTATATACAATTACTATGTTCCAAACACTACCCATTTTATACTAAGATAAATCGACCAGAGATTTAAATTTCTTAAAGGCACAGTTTAAATTTCATCAAATTCATGGAAGCGTTTTAAATATGAAGGCACATTTTGTTTCGGGGAAACAAACAAGATGATATTATAAAGTTTTATTTATACAACCGTTATCCCTACATTAGAAATGCAGTTGAAACCATTTTTCTTTGATGTGGAAGTTATAAGATTACGCAAACGAACAGATACACAGACTGCTGTTAAAAATATTTTATGTTTGCCTCTCCCTTAGAAAAGAGAATAATCTAAATTATTCTTACAATCTATGCCTTTTAGCTGTAAATTAATCCCAATATTTCTTTGTTATGATCCTGCGACATAAGGTACCTTCTTACAATAACATGTCAATGTTAAAGAACGATATTAAAGGACTCGTCACTATTTTAAACTCAAAATCAATTCACTTCCTGTAGACATACAATCAAGTAGAATCTTCTGGAGAACTACCTAACATATGGCAACAGTGACAAGCAGTGAACATAATAAATGTTTATGGTGATAGAGAAACATGGAGGTTTAAGATTAATTAAACAAGAAGTAATGTATTATCTGTCCGTTTCTATGATTGGATTTTAAGTAGGTCGTGTACTGTCACATGCATTGTAATTACTTTGTGTATTATGGTGAGCGTATCTGTTTGCATGATCTCTAATTCATGAATGCATACTTGCATCTATATATGGATTAGACACTCATTCCAGTATTGCAGGAAGTTTTTCCAGTTTGATCCTTTTGAGGAATAGATCTTGTCGTTTGTTCTTGGAACGTACTGTGTAATAAATATAGATTTGTAACTGAAAGAATTAAGAATGGAAGGTGAATCACGTACATATGTAGAATGTGGTTTTACAGGCAATACAGTTTGTGAAGATTCGTATACCACAATAGTTTCGATTTTATAAATTCAATGAAGCTTCTTGACTCGACAGTCCATAAGTGTTTTGGCGCATAGTCAACGCAGCAACTCCTCATCCTCACTTTATTTGCGTTTCAAGACCGGCGTTCATTAGTTCTCAATTCAAGTAGTTCCCCAATCGGCATCATGATACTGGATTAACACTCAGAATTGTCAGTACCCACCGGGACTTCGAAACCGGGACCACTTACACTAAAACCTATCCGTTAACCACATACATAGTTGGTTAAAGAGGGGCTCTGATTTTAATAAACGCTACGAAAATTAAAACATTGTGTGTGTTTCAGTCCAATATTTACTGTTTTCACCAGGGTTGTAGATAATTTACTTTGAAACGTTATGAACTACTTTTCAAGCCAATTTCACTTTTGGTTTCCATTCATCAATCCAATGTGGAAGACCGTGCCAATTGCTGTTAAATACTTCATGCTTCTCTATATGTGTACATGGTGTAAGTCGGTAACTGCCCACCGACCATTTCTCGCATATTATTCTAGATATAATGGTTAAAGAAAAGCCTGGTATTATCCAGCATAGCATAGATTACAATTATACTCTTCTTCATCCCCAATTCAAACAACAGAACTATAATGTTTACAACTATATAACTAAAGCTCAAATTCTGTTTATCGTTCTGTTTGTCCAATCGAATACAAATGGATTCGAATGAACCAATCTATACCAAATCTAGCATGGTTCCTCAATTAACAGAAAAAGTTCGTAGACTATAATCCAACCAAAATTACTTCATCATTAAAACCTATGAAAGTAAACGGATCAAATCATTCTGATCGAGTACTCATATACCTGGTCCCAAATATTGGCCCTGGAGCTATATTTTTCTTCACAGGTTCTTATGGGTCTAACCTCTACCTAGCCTAACATTCCCTGGTCGTTTATGCAACCCATACGAAAGCTCTGCTGTTTGGGTTGCGTATGAAGAAGAGTATATATAGTTGAACACAACGTCTCTTATTTCATGATCTGTATCTCCAAAAGTTTAGTTTAAGATAGGAAATCGCTGTAAAGACCTGAAAAGCTACGTTAAGCCATGATACTAATAGAACTGATGGAATCAGGGGAGAGGAGATTGAATGACCAACGTCATGATCTCATCCAAGTGCTCTCACTTATTGAACTGTTATTAACATATTAGTCGAGCTGGTGAGCTTCTAAGGACTGTGGTTTTGGTAGAGTTGCCCCTGAGCCACTCCTTCACTGGATCCGGACGGGACTTGAACCTGCATAGAAAGTGAGTGGACTAACTTGTCAGCCAACCGGAGGTAAAACCCTAATTTAATAGACAATATATTTCTGCCCTGATGAACTTGTCTTGTTTGGGTTTTATTTATGGTCTTTAGGCATCTTTGATTCCGACCAAGATACGATACGGGAGAGAATGTGAGAAGGAGGTTGACCGAGGTCTTGTTTGAAGCTACCCTGTCAGCTTTAGAATCATGTAACTGAGGAAAACCTGGGGAAAATCTTCAGCCGTAGTGACCAGCGAAACGTAGATAATGATGCAATTGGCCTTGTTGCGTTTCATTTGTGCATAAAAATCACTCGCTTGTAATGACAATTATGTGGGTGCATACAAGAACCTGATAAGTAACATTTATTTAGCTTGGAGAAAAAAAAACCGGTTTAAAGATCGGAGAAAGCATTGTCCCTCATGGGAGCTTCTACAGAAACGCCATGTTTTGGACAACCAAATGTTGTTTCCCGACAACCATTTCTTTGGGAATGTAAAGAATTTTGGGAGAGTAACTAAACTTTTTTTAAATGTCGCTTATCGGGTTCTTGCATGTGTCCACAGAATTTTGCTCAAAATTGAACTTGGAGCTATCTTTGTTTGAAGCATCTAGATATTATTTTTTTATCGTCATTATATTGTATATTTTGGTACTGTGCTAGGTTGTTGGTTAGAAGCTGTTTTAGAAAGAATAAAGTATAAAATTCACTTTAATGTGGTTTGTTGTAACAGCTATTAATAAGTGAGGATACAAGATGTTATTTCAAGTTCAATGCTACTATACAACAGATTTTGTAAACTTTTTGACCTGTTTAAAATTCATTAAAGTTGGCTCCTATGGGTATGCGACACTCTCGCATGCAACTCGCTTCATTTTATTCTCTGGTCTGCGTCTCTCTCTCTCTCTCTCTTGCTCTCTCTTTCCTTCTTTCTCTTTCTCTCTCCTCACACTACACTTTTACTCAATGATGCAGACTATCCACCGGAGTTAGTCAATGGACCGTACTTTGAATGGAACCTGTACCGTACCAAACCGAGTGGCGAGCGAACTAACACAAGCGATGGCACGGCGGGCTAGCGGGGTGCGGGAGAAACATTCCATGGGTTCAGTCACGTGTGATGTGGATATCCAAGGCATGCTAGGGTGGGGGTAGTTACCACCACCGATTGATCTTTCCGATCAGCACCGAACCGACCGACCGACAAGTGGTGGAGGCTATTACCACACAGAGATCCCGCACTCACACAGACATACACCATGAGAAGTTTAAAACCGTGAACCAACACCACAAAAACCACATTGACACCTCTGTTATCTTTCTCACACTCAATCGTCAATACGCACTCTCTTATACCTCCATTTATTGGTAGAATTTTTTTTTCTCTTTTTCTGAATTGGCTATATTTTTCCTCATCGCTTTTCAACAGTCCTTTCCAACATTTTTTTTTAAATCAAAATATTCAAATGAAAAGCTAGTTTATTTTTTGTGTTCAGAGGTACAGCTTTTTCATAATGCTTCTTTTTAATATTTTTTACAGGATGATCTGATTTTGCTTTCATTTATGTGGATATTTTAAAGTTCTGAAAAAATTAAACTGAATCAATTATCCTTTAAAATAAGGTAGCGAAAAGGATTACTTACATGTTTAGGAGCTATAAATAGGTGTACGGAAACTTTAGACACAAATAAAAAAGCAGAAAGCTATCACCAAAGCCGTGGCCAGGGAAAAGATTTGTAAAAAGGTAGATAGGTAAAGAGCTGCCAACTGAAAGCTAAGCAACAGAGTGAAGAGTGGTTAATTTTCTATTACATTTGCTGTAGGTGCAAACAGTCATATTACCAAACAATGGTTTAAATATACTCAATGGATAGCTTAGAGATTGGGGATGAATACAGGAATCTAAAGTCAGCTTTTGCAAAACTACAAGTTCAGATCACCAATTTATTGCAATTTATAATCACAAACAAAAATTAAGGGGACCAACAAGTAGGATAAGGAGTCACAAAACTTGAAAGAAACAAAACAAGTCAGCAGCCAAACATATATGTATATGAGTTTCATAATTACAACGTGTAGCTGTGTACCGAGGGTGAAGGAAAAAACAAAACAAACTAGAGTATTTATAGAGCACACAAAAAATATTAAGCAACACTTTTGAATTGTGCACATTTTAACCCAAGTGTGGGTTAACTCCTTATCTGACTGTAACTTTCAATTTAGTTTAGGAGCAAACTTAAAAGATATGAAATTGAACATCCTTCACTCTGTCAACTTGCCAAATAATTTCGCTTTTCATTATAATGTAAAATATTATGATAATGAAAATGATGAAGATTTTAGATAATTTTGAATTCTATGATATTTTTTCATTCTTAAATTTTGATGGTAGAAAGTTTTATCTAATCTGAACTTTCGCTACCCTCCACCAAATCCTTCTTGTTCCTTTAGAGAGAAAGGTAAGAACCTGGATGAGCAAAGAGTTTGCAGGATGACTGACTCTTTGAATGTTTAGTTATCTCTTATAAACCACGTTTGTGAGTGCTTCTAAAATTTCCTCTCGTCTAAACATCTTTCTCCCTCTGCTCATTCGAATGAATTAACGGTCTTAGAGCTTCCTCATCATTTTGTCATTAATAATGCAAATATCCATCAACTCAAATCTTTGATTTTTCCCATCTCTTTCGTACCCTTACAAAATCCTAACTTATTAATATGCATCATGTTTCCTTCTCCATCTCTTTCTTTCCTTTAGTTTTTTTTGTGCTTAAAGAATAAAACTTTATCCTTTCCTAAGGTTATCAGATTTTCCTCCTAAATCGATATTCCCTTCTTGCCTAGTTCTCTCTGTGTTTGTGTGGGAGTATTTTTCACAGTACTTTTGCTTTAGTTATTTTTTTTAGCAAGAGTTGCTGAAAATCAACATCGAAAATTTGAAGCTGATGTCTCATTGTCAAAATTCTAGTAATTTACATGTACCTTATCATATAACCTATTAACAAACAAAATATAGCATCCAATTATTCTATACTCTTGTAATCTTCATAGGCTTGGTCATTATCATCATCACATTCATCATTATTATTGGCCTCCTGTTCTGTTTCCCTTCATAACCTATTTTCCCTTTCCAAGGAAAGCAGAGTTACAAGATCACATTTTATAAGTGTGTATGTCCTCTCCTTAGAGGTAATACTATTATGAAGTTTGTAAGGAATTCACATGGTGATCTGTTGAGAAGATAAACATTCTGCAATACAATACTTTTGAATCTTCGCCACAAAATTAAAGTGGCTTTTTTTTTTTAATTTCTATTCTTTTTAAAATATTTTCATGTATATTCAGGAGATAATGAATCAATGTCGTAATTAAGTATACAGGGCTTCCTGAAGCAAATATAGGATATATAATAGTTGCGCTATTTTACGAATTTCCAACGTAAATCAAACTGAAGGACTAGAACATTAATATTTTAACTTAACTACTCAAAATTCATTAAATTAAAAAATGTCAAGATTTTGAGCCGAAGGAAAAACGTGATTATTATCGGCTGCTGGTGACAATCTGTAACAAAGGCTTAATGTCACACGTAAGGTCTTGGCCAAATCACACTTAGATTTTCTCATTTTTTTCACTTTCATTTCCGAAACCCATAACAATGTTACTCTTATTGCTACAATCCTTTTTGTTTTTTAACAATATACCTGTAACCCATGTCCTTTAGAGGGCACTAAACAGTCTGTGTTCAAGTGTAATATTTCGAAATGTTATAGAACAGGTTCATATATTTATTATTAAGGACCAGTGTCCTGTAAAAGCAACAAGTTATGTTAAAGAGGTCAACAACACTTCTTCTGTTCCTTTAACGTTATAATCCGTTCTCAGAACAGAATATATTCGTTCCCATGTAAAGTTTGTTTGGTAGCTATTGTTGTTACTTAGTCGTGTGCGGAGAACAGTTTAGTTTGATTAGGAGAATCATAAAAAAGCGTTCTCGAATGGGAAATAATACATTCTTATATTTGGAAGTGAAAAGATCATTTTTCACATATTATTTATTAACTCTGCTCCAGTAGCACACAAACGTGCTTTGAACGTTGAATTTTGGTTTATTTCGTTGATTTACCGTTTTCGGTTGAAAAAAGTATGTTTAATATTAAATTGTATTTCAACAGACTTGATAGTTTTGAAAAGATGTTAGTTCGACGGGGATTCAACTGTTATTTTCACCTATAGTATAGATTTCGTTTCATGGGATTCTTTCTAATTTAATAAAATGTGTAATTAAAAGCTAATTGAATGCAATTAACTATTCTTTTGTGTTCTCTTTTTCTTGTTGAAAGCTTGTTGAATTTAAATCTATATTTCAACGAAAATTTGATTTCGTTGATAGGATGATAATGTGACGTGTTTTTATTTAACTAATATATTGGACTGTGTCCTAGATTAGTAGAAATGTTGACAGGTTGTCGGAATTTTAGGCCCTCGGGCGATGACTGTATTTAACCACGCTTACACTAAGCTTAAGCTGATATAACCTAGATTTTTCGGTATAAGGTCGTGGCCTTTGATGACCCGGTTTTCGTTAAACGGTATTGTGTTTGTAGATCAGATCATCTTAGATCTTTAGGTTTTAGCCTCACCCAAATTTCGAGGTCAGCTCCTGCTAGGAATTTTCGGTCACATATCTTTAAAATTAAAATAAGCTGATATTTTTCCTAAGACTCTAGAACATACTTTGCATATTTAACCTAAGACACCACCATTTTGATGACACATCCCTCCATAGTTTGCCACTGTGCCCTATAGGGAAGACGTGGTAAATAACTTATAAAATAAACACAATTAAACTGTCCTCACCCCTGCTTTGAAAAGCGTCCCTTATGGAACGTGGTAGATAACTTAGAAAAATAAAAGAATTAAAGATCTTCGCCATATTGTGGTCGAACGTTTAACGATTACTTCAGGGTATTCTTTGATCTGGCATTTGCAAAAGATTCTAGTAAATACGTTTACGTCAGCTAATGTTTGATATTCTTGAATTTGGTATTTTCGAAAACATGCTGGTTACAGATATAACAATTATTATCATATTATCATAAAAATGCCCCCCTCAGGCCCACTTGTAGCTCCGTCTCTACTTTTAAAATCGGAATATGAACTTATTTTGTATGCTAAATGTTTGTAGAACAAAATTTACAAATATAACCATTTGTTATCACAAATGTGCCCTCCTCAGGCCCTGTCCAAGCTCCGTCCCTGCTTTTAAATGAAAATATGAACTTATTTTGTATTCTACACGTTTATAAAATATAATTTACAAATATTAGCATTTATTATCACCAAGGTTCCCCCTCTCAGACCCTGTACTATCTCCGTCTCTGACTTAAATTCGAAATATGAATTTATTTTCCATGCTAATCGTTTGTAGAACAGAATTTCGAAATATAACCATTTTAGTATGACTAAGGCCCTCAGGCCCACTTGTAGCTCCGTCTCTGCTTTAAGATCGGAATATGAACTTATTTTGTATGCTAAACGTTTGTAGAACAAAATTTACAGATAAAACCATTATTATCATAAAGGTGCCCTCCTCAGGCCCACTTGTAGCTCCGTCTCTGCTTTTAAAATCGGAGTATGAACTTATTTTGTATGCTAAACGTTTGTAGAACAATAAAAATATAATCATTTATTATCACAAAGATGCCCTCCTCATGCATGTCCTAGCTCCGTCTCTGGTGTTAATGCAAAATAAAAATAATTAGATTTTAAATCATGAAGTGTTCCCTATTTCCTTTAGGGGTTCGTTCCTGGTGTGCTTAAATGAAAATATGCTACTGGAAAATTTGTGAACTGTTCTGATAGTATTAATATTAATTTAATATAAATATTAATACAAATATAATATAGGTTTAATATTAATTTAACTGTGTTATTAAAAGATGGAGTGGAGTGGAGTTTTAAGGTTTGTTTTTTAATCATATAATCAAAGAAAAAACGTTACCTGGAGTCCCATGTACACAAGAAGTTGTTTTGTCCTTCACAGTTTAAGCAACACTGATAGACTTTCAAAGTTGTTTTGTCTCTAACTGTAAACAACCTGATTTTTAGGCTATAACATTTAACTAACCTACTTCTGTTAACTGCTTGAAGCAACGGTTTGCTCCTTGTCAGTGATATATTAAGGCTGCTTAGAAATTCCATGTTGTTATTAGTAAGCGGTTTGTTTGAGAAAATGTCTTCTATCTTAAGAGATTACAGTTTGATGGTGGAGACGCCTAGTCGACTGTCTTCAGCTGAAGATATTTAAAAGCAATAGATATCTACACTATCCGTATGATACAGACAGTGTAACTGATTTGCGCAGAGAGTTTTGGTATTAGTCGGTTAACAGGAAGCGATACTTATATCACCATATGTTTGGAGTTTCCTTTTGAATTAAAGGAAAACACAGGTAATATCACGCGACAAAAGAATTTTATAACACGTGCGGACAATTACTTGTCTTGAAAGAAAAATGCATAGTTGAAACCGATACTAGGACAGGTAACCGTTTACTGAAAGCTTTTTGGAGACATTGTAACAGATATTTAGTAATTGTTTGAGGTGACTACGTGCAAAATCTCTCGATATGTTTAACACTTCTTGGAACTTATGCTTACTTGATCAATCTCATGTTACATGTAACTGCTGTACGGACTTGATTTTTGGATGCTTTAAAGGAAATACCCGTTCTGAGCCTAAAACTTTCGATGAAAGTTGAAAATTTAAAATTATTGTCTTTTATGAATAAAAACCTCACACTTTGTTTCCTCTATACCATTCCACTGCTATTGACTTTGGTCTGTATAGTGAAGATCTTTAAGAGAGAAATATTCAACGAAAGTTGAACTTTCATATCTTCTAAAAGGTAGGATCATTTAGAAATGGTATAATTAATATTTCTCTTTTAAGTCTCAGGCAGCGCTGAGTAAGCAGTCAACACGATAGCAGTAACAGTAAACAAGAAAATTTATTTTTCAGCTTTAGCTGTGATGCATGTAATTCATTTTGTTTTGGCCTTTAAATATTTTGAACACTGTCATTTTGATTTAGTAAATAATTTTAAGAGAACCCGTTTGTTAATCAAATATGTTACAGAGGTCCAGATATTATTTGAAAATGATTGGCTTTTTATTATATTCATTAACAAAAAATAAACTTGTTTCGCCTTTTAATCTAATATTGAAACGCACATGACAAAAGAATATAAAGAGAAACACTCGTCTTTATTAAAGGAGCCGTAAGGTGTCACTACTTGTCAAATCCCATGAACGCAGTAGGTGGAGTCATTGTCGAAAAATATAAAGCGCCTCCGATTGGTGTATAAAGTTGTCACATTCCTTATAGGTAGGAGGCGCTAATAATTAGTGAAACTAGCTGATTCGTTTAATGAGATATGAATAAGTTGTAAACAGAAAATAAAGTGACGCTTCCTTTCTTCACCTTGCTAGTATTTTAATTTCCAGTCTCAGCATGGCTGGGAAAAGTTATTTTGAAAATAAAATATTATGCGCAAAACAAAACATGAAACAATCGCGCATGAAAATGTGAAACAGAAAAAGTAGGAAATTAACAATTATTTCACTGTCAATGAACGAATGGATTTTAATAGTACTTTTATTATTTTCCCTTCAATTAAGTTGTATACAGCGGAAGAGAATTATCGTGCACTTGCGTAGTTAATTTTGAAATAACATTAGGGGAGTTAATCTTTCTTTCTTTAATTAATATTTACATCAGTTTTATTTATAGAAAACATGACTTTAATTATTTTAACTTTATTGGTTGGCATTTAGTTTAGTGAGGTGGGCACAAAATAGTAAAACTCCGTCGCTGGGTCTTAAATATTGAATGTAACACCATTACTATTAAATATTTAGCGCCGTAAGGGGACCCTGAATATTAAAACCTAATAGCACCGTTGTTAGATATTTTAGCACAGGTAATAAAATACTGGAATTTCTGACTGCGTAGTCCATATATTAAATTATTGTTCCCTTGACATAGTTTCGTTAATGACAAATATATAGCGCGAGCTGACGCTTACGTGTAGAACGCGACCGGACTGCGTGCCGACGCAGGCACAATGTGTACGTACACCGAATATTACCTCTGCCGGAAAATAGGGAGAGCACAATAGGAAACAGCTATATTTACCACGTGAAATGAAAGAAAACAGGGAACATACTATAATTTTTCAGTGTTTCTATTAATTATTATATGGAAGCATAGTATATAAAATTTAGTATAGTAAGTGATAAGTGGATTAGTGTTGTAAATAGTAACACGGTTGGGCACAAAATGGTGAATATTTTTAGTGTTGAAACTTGCACCTAGAAAAAATATCAGCTTTGGCGTTATTTTCAAGTAAATATACACTGTTTGTTTATTTGTTTTAAAGAATAATAGTTTTTGGAACACTTCATTTATCCTTGTTTATTATTATTTACCAAATTAAGAAAATTTGTGAAATACTATATATATTCATGTTCGTAAATTGCTTTGTGGTGAAAACATGGCGTTAGATATATCTTGATGTTGAAAATTTGACTACATGTAAACTTGAAAGAAAATGAGTTTTCCTATTAATCCTAATTTATTTTTTTATTTCTATTTGAATTTCCTAGTTAAAATCTAAAATTATGGGAAATAACCTTACATATGGAATTTAAAATTTGAAACATGTTAGCAACAAATCAGTATCTATCTCTATTAAAAGACACGTGAATTCGATGACCAGAAGTTAATACAGGTATAGGGTTGGCTACGCGTACACCAAGGACATTTTCACATAATGTGTCCACATGTTTGAAGAATAAGCAGATTTTCTAGTTAAAGATGTAGACTTTATTTTACATATATTTGCGATAAAATACAAGTTTTCATTAGCTACTGAAGTAAATTACGGGTAGCTTTTAAAGGGAGCTCATGTTTCAATTGGATATTTACGAACCTAGTATTTTAAGAAGAGAACGGTGTTTCTTTTACGGGTACTTAGATTTTAATGAACAGTTTGTTTGAAGGAATACGAAATTAAAATTTGAACTATACCATATTATTATTATTATACATGTGCGTTGTGCTGCCTACAACTGATAAAACTAAGTTTGTATGCCCGGCCGGTAAAACCCGTATTTTCGCCCGGCCGTATTGTTCAATTACAGCCCCGTAAAGCCGACCGTTTAATAACTATATTCGCGGCCCAGAACCCGTGAAATTCGGTTGGTAAAACCGCGTTTATTCACCCGCCCCCTTCCTCGACTCGAAACCCAGGAAAGCAAGCCAGTAAAAGCGCGTTTGTTCGCCCGCTCACCGCCATAGGTAACGTTTTGTATTATACTAAATACACAACACCATTCATTGTACACTTGCAGTAAATTTGCACCAAACTTTCCATGGCAATTTTGTTGCAAAGGAACTGCAAACTTGTCTATAAGCATGAAATAAGTGTAATTATGATTGTCCCCTTAACAATTTATATCTATTTCCCTCACAAGTTATTGAAAATTCATGTTGCCTCAAGGTTGTGCGTAACAACAGTAAGATTAAAAAGGGAAATATTCCTTTTGTAATATTATTAATTCTATCTATGTTCTGGCGCTGTACAAGTTATATTTTTATTAACAGTAGTATTTTAATCAAAATATTTACTTATTCATTACTGAAGTCTACTTTTTCTTTGAGGCTGTGCATTATGAGAGATAAGCCGCAAGAAGCCAATTATAGCAAATAGAGTTGATCATGCATGCGTTAGAATAAGCTACTAGTATAATTTAGGGACTTTGTTATTTTTAAACGGTTTTGTAATTGATTTACTGCGCAAGGGTAAAAGAATTACCTACTAGTATAATAAAGGGATATGTGTTATTTTTAGATGGTTTTGTAATTGATTTACTGCGCATGCGCAAAAGAATGATTTAATAGTATAATGCAGGGACTTTATTTTGTTCTTGTAAATGATTTATTGCGCATGCGTAAAACACTGACCTAAAATATAAAAGAACAGCTCTCACACATAGACAATCACTTTGTGTTTGCAGTCCAAACTATCCGTTTACCAAGAAAGTACTCAGTGTATTTTAAAATCACTAATTCATATTTAAGGAAGTATATTTTCGTAAGGAACACGCAAAATTCAGTATAGTTTCTTTACATAATTATCTTACCAGAAGCAATACTTTACTACTTTGCTGAAAATAGTACAATTTGAAAACCGAAATTCTTATTTTAAGAAAGAAAGTGTTTGTTTCTAAAAAAGATTAGTCATCAAACAGTATTCTGATTAACTCATTCTTGCTGTATTTTAAAACTTTGATTCTTATTTACAAAAAATCTATTTCTCTGGAAAAGAAGTGTAATTCACTAAATTTTTTACATTTATCTTCTATCTATTTCGGAATTGTAAGACTTGAAGTTATTGTATTGATAGAAGAAAGATGAATTTCGACGCAGAAGTCACTACCGCCGACAAGATTATTGTAGTAGAAACGGAAAATGGATTCTACGATGCTGATTCTATGTATAGTACTTGGATGACTTTGTACAAGTTGCGGCACAGGGAGTTTTTTCCACGAGATGTAAGTAATGTTTCTGAGTTTCTCAACCATGTTTACTGTTTATTCCATTCTAATGTGAGCCCTGTTTTAGTGCTTTCTTACATGTAATCGATTTAATTGATATAGGACATGCTTCTTTTTTAATACTTCTTCGAATGCTAGGCTGGCTTTCCAGCATTACTGTCTGCTAAGCGAACCCTATGATGAAAATAACGGACGAATCCTTGACCCTGATATTGCCTATCTCTCTCAATTAATTTCAGTTTCAAGGGACGATATCTAATGTTAGGATTGAATTGAGTTCACATTCTTTTCAAGGCGAGGCGGGCGAGTGACGTCAGAATAATGAATAAACGGAACTTGAATTGAAGTTAATAAAACTTGATGTGTTGGTAAGCTGCAAACCAGATGATATGAACGGAATGTTTCTTATGTTTTAACGAAATACGAAACATTGACTGTCAGTTTCTGGTAAGGATGGTACAGCAAACTCAGGAAGAAATCCGTATAAAGGTAAATCAAAATATGTATTTTATCGGAAATGTGTTTGGTGTTTGACATCATAATCTGTACTGCCAACAATGTAAATAAGATGTTATCAAATTGTGAATTACTTTTGGGCTGTGCTTTTACGAAAGATATACGAACACAAATATTGTGTCTATGCCCATAATCTCTTTGGGAAATACTAAATGGATATTTAGTATTTAGCGAGAATGGCAGTGTGCAAACTTTTACATCTGGAATGATCAAGTATAGTATACCTCATACTTCAGTCTATAGTTACTAACATAACTTATATAAGCTAACCTAACGTAACTTGTGGTGGTGTTTGCTAGAGTATAGTTGTTACCGAGGCTAACCTAATCTATTCTACTGTTATAAACTATGTTTATATACGACTAACTTAATCTCAGACTACATTTATTTAGCCTATTTGTAATGCATGTTATTGAAAGAATCAAACCTATTTGAACGTAACGAATACCTGCATGCTGAATAATTTAACCTGAACTAACCTAATGGACAGACCTTAGTTTACGTGCAGTGTGTCATGGACTAAGGTATGTATTATAATAGATCCTAAAGTGTGTAATTGTATACTGTCCCTTTACACTATTGAACTGAAAATAAAGTTACTATATCGTTGGAATCACATTGAAAGTGCATATTGTAAATGATTCATTTCATATAGCGTTTGCACTTCTCTTTTATTCATTGTTAGTTTTACTCTGGATACACGCGGTCGCTCATTAGGAACTCCGAAAGTAAGGCTAACAAAAATCTATGGAGAACATGTGAATTTTAATGATGACGATAGTTTCAATATTGTTCCTCGGAATCTCGAATACTTCTTATCCTTTGGCCCCAATACTTAATTGCCTGCATCCAACACTTCTTGCAGTACTCCTATAACAACCTCTGCTCCTATGAACGCAGGTCACTACTTTTGTAACCACAGCTAGGCCAATTTGCAGTCCGTACACTTCTTTTCAACCACAGCCTTCTACTTCTTTTATTCCTCTTGCTGATGAGAATTAATCTATTTCTTTTATGGATACGAACTGTCGTTTTTCTTCTCATGTAGTCAAATCCGTGACCTGGCCTATGATTATTATGAGGTATAGGGGACTCAATTAAGTACAAATACTAAAAATAATTTATTAAATGAAATATATCAGGTTGAACGACGTGTAAAGAAAAGTTAAAATACTGATATAATCCAATAGGGAACAGGGGGAGATCTCATTGATATTATAGGCGAACGCGTGCGCGGTTTCAGTGTTTTTCCAGTAAAAGGTAGGGAATTCTCCATGTGTGTAAAAGCCGGTACATCCACTCTGACGCCGGTTGACTATGTGGAGAAATTGTTTGAATTTACACAAAAAATTCCTTTCCGGTGTAGATCCACAATTATTGTTCGGTTTAGCATAGAGAGTAGCAATGACGTCAACGGCAAAGACGTCTACATTCTGTGTCCAAAATGTATCAATTTAAATACGGAGCACATTCTTCGATCGACTGAGAATGTTCTCAACTCGAATCGAAGTTTTTCTTGGCTAATAGCGTGATCGTTAAAGCCAATATTACCGCCCCCATTCATGGAAAAAGGAATAATGATAAATATTTACCCTTGGAGGAATACTTACAAGCACACGTTATTCCTGTGCCTAAATTGGAAGTAAGAAGGCGCCTCGGTAACCCACAGAGTAAGGAGCCTCAGTAGTTGAAGTATATGCAATTTTAAGGAGGTCATGATGTTTCTATTCATGCAGCCGAAAACGGAGATGAGGCCCGATGTACATAATTCAAAGTGGACGGATATGATGATAAACATCGTACTGCCTTCTAGTTCTATGGGTGCCGATTTCACGGCCATTCATGCATTAAGTAATGGTCATCAAGTCTCTCTATATGATATGAAATGCGAAACATTAGATGACAGACATAATGCTACCATGAAAAGAAAGCAGTACCGAGAAAATGGTTGAATTCTTTAATTGGTAGAAATATATGAATATGTTTGGGATAAAGAAGTGCGTGAAAATCTTCAAGGCCGAGATTTTATTAAAAATCATTGTCAGAATATTGAAGGCGTATTAATTCCTAAGGACGCATTCAAGGGAGGACGTACATAAATTTTTAAACCACTGTATGAGTGCGCAGAGCATGAATTAATATCCGAACTTAATAATTGCTCTCTTTATTCTTATGTGATGGAAAAGAAACTTCTGCTCGTTGTTAAGCCTACCATCTACCAGCATGTCTTGATCCCAAACAAATTCATCGAATAATATTTTGTAAGGTTCTCCCTCCCCAGGAACTCGCTATTTCATTACTTCCATATAATGCAAACGGACGCCTTATATTCGGTCTGTGTCGTACTTATATGGAAGAATTGAATAACAGGAACATATAACCATATTGTGAATGAACGCTGTTTCATCCGTACAATTTGCACTCCTGAATTGCATGAAAGTTTGAAGAAGGGGTATACCATTCTAGACACTTAAAAAATTATGAATTGAAAACGCAAAAGGGATTATTTGAAGATCATTTAAATAACTTCTTTCGAGTGAAATAGAAAGCTTCTGTTTTTCCATCTGACTGTAATACTAAGGAGGACAAACAGAAGTATATTGACAAATGTGCTAAACATAAAGACATACAACTCAATCCTAATAACATTGATACAAATATGGTTTGGGTTATTTCGCAAAACTGCTTTTAAATTCTGTTTGGAAAGTGGGGTCAGGGAACTGATTTAACGCACACTGGCGTATTTAATGATGCTAAATATTTCTTGTAAAATGTCCGAACACCCCATTTTGAAGTACACAATGTACTTCTGATCGGAGAAAAATTCTTATTAGTAACATACAGGGATTTAGAAAATATAAATACTCCTCTTCCTTTCTAAAAAAATGTAATTTTAGCTGCCTTCGTAACATCATTGGCTAGATTACAATTATATAGTTTATTAGATAAAGTAGGTATAGAAAATCTTATTTATTCAGATATGGATTCTGTTTTACATGAAAAATGAACCGCGATTTGCTTCATATAGGGAATTTTTAGGCCAATTAACTAATGAAATTAAAGAGGGCTGAGAGATCCCCATTTTTATTTGGTTGGGACCAAAGAATTAATCTTATAAGGAAAAAAGAAATTCAGACGGATATAATTATACCGACGTATAAAATTACGGGTATACCGTTAAATGTACGATCTTTAAAACGTGTTTACTTTGATCATTTTATAAATTTAGTAAAAAATGAAAAAATAGTTAGCAGAAATCCTTATGCTATCTATAGGAAGCCTGGCTTCAAAATTCTGTCTAGGCCTGAAACTAAGACTCATCAGAATGTACGATCAAAACTAAAAAGTCACAATGTATTCGAAACTCTACTTTTCGATATAAAAAACCGTAAATTTAATCATTCAAAGTTCATTTGTCTTTTGCCTTTAGCCCACGATGGTTCTTCTTCCCCTTCTTCGTTCCGCTACTATTCTAATGTCTGGCCCCAATATGGCTCGGAAAAGTTATTATGTAAATAATTTATTATTATATCATGGATATTTTCCATTTAGTTTAAGGAAATAATATGGTGATGTGGTGCTGTGATACCAAAATTATCTAGTCAAATTAGAAATATTCTATTTCATTTTGGAATTCCTTTAATGAATACTTTTGAAATTCAGGATAATTGAGTGTTAATGGTTGATGATTTAACGTCAGAAACTAATGCTGACGTGTCAAAAAAAATTACGAAATTCGCTCATCATAAGAATTTAAGTGTAATTTTTTATAGTTCAAAATTTATTTCGTAAAGGAAAATATGCACGTGACGTCTCTTTAAACGCCGACTATTTTTTAGATTTAAAGAATCCGAGAGATAAGTTACAGATACAGCATTTAACAAGGTTACTAAAGCCACAGTATAGTACAGAGATCATTCAAGTCTGACAATGCTACTGCTGAACCTCATTCTGATTTACTTTTTGATTTAAGTCAGTCTACGACGGATGCTCTTCAGCTACGTGCAAATATATTCCCATGTGTTAAATCATGTGCTAAAAAGACTCAATTATTGTTAAATCTCCTGCAGACTTCCGACCGAATCAGTTGGGATCAGACTGGTGTAGTAACTATAGATCATAACGCCATTCCCAATACAAATATCATTGATCTCATTAATGACGGAGTAAGAACTCGATAGTCTTCTAAAAATCCAGTTGGCATTCAAATTTAAAAAATTGTATAAAATATTAATATTCCATTATTATTAGTTAATTTTCAATACGTTGCAGGTCCTAGCTTCATCAATGTCATAAAGCCTATTAAATAGCAAAGAAGAAAAAGAACTAAGAAAGTAATAAAGAAAAACACTGTTCGTAAAGGTTTCAAGAAACGTTATTCTTCATTATTTAAAATTATAAGGATACAGGTTTAAAATAATGTCGCTTCATAAAATTTATTATGCTTATGCAATTTCAGATTCTTTAGGTAGTATCTCCAAATTAAAAAGAAAAACAGGTATCTCTCAGAAAAAGTAAAATAATGGTGAGCTTCACAAGATACTTCACATGGTCCTGAACGTAAACAATATTATGTTAGTGCGCCTAATGAATTACTAGAAATGGATTTAGCAGATATGCAAACTATGTCAAAGTATAATGATGGATATAAATATATTTGATGTAGTATTGATGCTTTTAGTCCATATGCAATTTGTATTCTTTTTAAAAATAAAACAGGTCCTGTTATTGCAAAAGAAATAGAATCAATATTCAGTAAGATAAAATTACCTCTACTTTATTACAAACTGATTCGGGAACTTTATTTTATAATCAACACGTATAAGAAATATCAAGTAAATCATTATAGCGTACATTCTAAAATCAAAGCTGCGTAAGTGCAAAGTTTTATTCGAACATTAAGAGAAAGAAATTATAAATACTTTACTGCGAAAAATACCTATCGTTATATTCATATTTTACAGCAATTTCTAAAAAGTTATAATCATACAAAGCATTCCACCATTCAACATGCACCTATATAAGTAAACGATTCTAATGTTGGGAAAGATTATATGAGAAAGAAAAGAACATTAATGAAAAGTGTAAATTTCAACCTGGAAATTATGTTCGTGTAAGTAAATATAAATATAAATTAGAAAAAGGTTATTTACTAAAATAGCCTCGCGAAATATTTTTAGTGGATCGCTGTATTAAAAGTAATTAAACTACTTATAAAATTCGAGATTGGAATGGTGATCATATTAAAGATACATTTTATCATCAAGAATTATAAAAAGTTTTTGTAGGAAAACGGATAATTTATTTAATTGAAAAAGTATTAAAACGTAGAAAAGATTTTATTTATGTTAAATGGTTAGGTTATCCTTCTACGAATAATTGGGTTCAACGAAACTCTGTTCAGTCGTAAACATGCTGTCTCAGGAAGAAGCCGATGAGTTTCATGTAACCTCACCATCAAATGTTTGCAATGGATATCCGCTTCAAGAACTTGTGTATAAAGATATTATTGAACCTCAGTTTGTAGGTGATACTAAGGCATCTCTTTTACGAATTGTAAGTATGACTGATAGTAATCACGGTAAAGTACAAACCTTAATTTTTCAAAATGTACATGATTTCCCCCTAGCAAAACTATCCTCTGAGACTGAAAAAATACTACTAAAGGACCACGCAGGTACCATTTGCAATCGTAACACTTACGTTAACATTTCACTTTAACCACTCATCACCAAAATTAAATCTCAATCAGTTTACCTAAAGGTAGAGAGTATCCCATACTTTAGAGGACTAGTTTATCAGCGGGGACATGAAATTGGAAGTTTATTCCGAAGACTATTTCGATTTTTATGCCATTCATTGAACAAGGTGCAAACGCAGTAGGGCGACAGGCTTTACAAGCAGGAATTCAAGTCGCAGGAAATATACTTGAAAACCGTCCTATTAGAGAATCTTTGAAAGCACGAGTTCACGGATCTCCTTTTAGAAGTAAAGCTGAAAATAAAGTTAATCAGTTGCTAACTGGAAGCGGTAGGAGAAAGGCACCTAAACGTAAGGCTCTCGTACGCATTGCACCACCATCATCAAAAGGAAAACGTGTACCTAGAAAGAAAATGAGTAGAGATATTTTTAGTTAAACACGTCCTTTCTCACACCCAAAAGTGCAGAATGGTGACCAAATGAGTTTGATATAGTTTCTTTCTTTATGACACAAACTGTTATGG